>CAUYON010080786.1:0-45732 GCA_963573935.1 Arctocebus calabarensis | reverse complement strand
TACAGGCGCCCGCCACAACGCCCAGCCATTTTTTGGTTGCAGCCGTCATTGTTGTTTGGCGGGTCCTGGGGCTGGATTTGAACCCGCCAGCTCAGGTGTACGTGGCTGGCGCTTTAGCCCGTTGAGCCATAGGCGCCAAGCCGGTGCTAAAATTCTTACGTGCACATTTCAATGTTTCTGAAATGGAGAAGTGTCTTATGACGGATGGACTCATCTATTGTAGCATGTCTCTTGTCTCCTGAAAAATCGTTACATCAATGGTGTGCCTTTTAATTAGTGATAACAGCTACCTGATAAAGGTTTCTGAACAGATGGACAAATAAATGAAGGAGTTAATGCGTGTGTGTGTGTGTGTGCCTACACCCATGTGTGTGGCCAGAGACTATATTACACACTTCCATTCTCCTAAACAGAAGAGGATCAAGCCATATATCAGAACTCTGGGACATCAGGACTTTTGTGCGTCTCTTATGAAGAATCTATTCGATGATCTCAAAATGTATGTATATCCCACAACCCAGCAATGCCTCTTAGAAATGTGCGTTGGAGAAACCCTTGCACATGTGCACGAGGAGATGTACGTGAGAATGTTCATAACAGCTCTGCTTGTAACCACGAAGAGATGCAACTAACCCACATATCTATTGTCAGAGAAAGCTAGTGCCTGGTGGCATATTGGTATAATGGGACATTCTATAGTAGGGAACATGAATGGATGATAGTGACACATGTCAACAGATGAATTCCACAGACATAACAAAAAGTTGAGCTGCAAAAAAAAAATGTGTGATATGATTCCATTTTCACAAAGTTGGAAACATGTACAACTAGTTAGTAGATAGTTGAGAAATACACATGTCTGCTGGAAAACTGTAAAATCAAGCAACAGAATGATAAACATCAAGTTTCAGAGCTTTGCCTGAAGTGGGAAGGTACACAATTGCTTCAATGCATGGAGGATGCTCCGTTTTTAACAGGTGCTCATTTTTTTGTCTTGCGACAGAGTCTCATTATGTCATCCTCAGTAGAGTGCTGTGGCATCACAGCTCACAGGACCTTCCAACTCTTGGGCTTAAGTGATTCTCTTGCCTCAGCCTTCCAAGTAGTGGAATATAGGCACCTGCCACAATGCCTGGCTATTTTTTTGTTGCAGTCGATTAGCTGACTCAGGTCGGGTTCAAACCTACCACCCTCGGTGTATGTGGCTGGCGCTGTAACTACTGTGCTATGGGCGCCAAGTCTACGGGTGCTCATTTTATTGTTACGCTTTCTTTTTTTTGAGACAGAGTCTTGCTCTGCTAGCCAGAGTGCTCTGGCATCAGCCTAGCTCACAGCAACCTCGAACTGCTGGGCTTAAATGATCCCCCTGCCTCAGCCTCCCAAGTAGCTGGGACTATACGTAACTGCCATGACACTGGGCTATTTTTTCTTTCTTTCTATTTTTAGTAAAGACGGGGGTCTCACTCTTGCAGAGTCTGGTCTTGAACTCCTGATCTCAGGCAATCCTCCCACCTCAGCCTCCCAGAATGCTAGGATTACAGGCAGGAGCCATTGCACCTGGCTTATTGTTACTCTTTATACCTTATGGTGACAGAGCCTGCTCACTGTTTCCTAGTGTTCTGTTCCCTCAATCTTTCCAAGCTTTAACTGGACATATATTGTGCTTCCCAGAATATAGACCTTAGTGCCCAGCCTCCTTTGCAGCTAGAGGTGGCCACGTGACTAAGTTCTGACCAATGAGATGTTAAGCAGAAGTGGTGGGCGCAACTTGAGAGGAATGTCCTTCAAGGCATGGGTCATGCCCTTCTCATTCCTCTCCTCATGTCATGTGGACTATGGAATCATCTTGATCCATGAGACAACCTTGAGAATGGAGTGCTGCATGATTACATAATAGAATAAGATAAAGGGTGTCTGAGCCATGCCCCCATGGAGCCTTACACCAGCCCTGGACAACTTATCTCCACAGCTGTGCAATGAGACAAAAATAAATTATCTCTTCTAATTTCAGTTGAAAAAACTTCACAGCCAAATCTAATCCAAATAAATGCAATCATATGAGTTAAAATAGTTTTGTAAACATATTGTTTAAAAATAAATTTTATTGTGTATATTCAAAGTACAGGTATATAACATGATGTAAAATGTTTACTGTAGTGGAACAAATTAATATGTCCATTATCTCACCTAGTTACCCATTTTCCCCTGTGTGGCAACAGCAGTTATAATATACACATTTAGCAAAAATCCTGACTACAATGCACTAGTTACTATTCTTTTCATGGTGTACATTAGATCTTTGCACTAATTGGTCCCACATATTTGTTACTTTGTATCCTTTGACCTACATCTCTCTATTTCCTCCTTCCCTCCCCCATTTCATTCCCTATCTCTATATATTTGAACTTTGTTTCCTAAGGATTCCACATATAAGTGAGATCACAAAGTATCTTTCTGTGTCGGGCTTATTTCACTTAGCATGATGTTCTCCAGATTTATCTATGTGTAGCGAATGGCAAGAAGGGTCTCTTCCTTCCAAAGGCAGAAGACTATTCCATGGTTCCTACCAACCATAGTTTCTCTATTCATTTGTCCACTGATGGACCCCTTAGGTTGTTTCCATACCTTGGCTACAATGAACCTGGGAGTGCAGATGTCTTTGCAGGTGATTATTTCATTTCCTTTGAGTATACACCCAAAGGATGGATTGCTGGGTCATATGAGAAACCTACATACTATTTTTCCATAATAGCTGCACCAATCTATATCCCTGCCAACAGTGTGCAAGTGTTGCCTCTTCTCCACACCCTCACCAGAAATTGTCATCTCTTGTCATTTTGATAATAGCCTACCATGTGTGAGGTGGTATCTCATGGTGGTTTCGATTTGCATTCTCCTGATGATTCTTGATGTAGGACATCTTTCGAAGTACCTATTGGACTTTTTAAAATCATCTTTGGAGAAATATCTATTCAAACCCTTTGCCCATTTTTATTTTATTTTATTTTATTTTTTCTGCAGTTTTTAGCCAGGGCTGGGTTTGAACCCGCCACCTCCGGCATATAGGGCTGGCGCTCTACTCGCTGAGCCACAGGCGCCGCCTCCTTTGCCCATTTTTAAACTGCACTGTATGTTTCCTTGCTTTTAAGTTGTATGAGTTCCTTACAAATTCTAGATCTGTACCCCTCATCTGATATATGCTTTGCAAATATTTTCTCCCAATCTGCAGGTTGCCTTTTCATTTTGTTGATTGTTAGCCTTTTATATGCATTTAATATTAAACACATGTTTAAAACTCACATTTTTAAGAAGGCAATCTGTTGACCCCTCAGTGCTTGGCATATAATAGATGCTCATTAAACACCTACTGAATAATTGAATGAATAAATTAAAGGTGTCTAAGTGTTCCTCACAACCTCTTTGTTAAGAATAAACTCTGCTACTGCTCACTGCTAGCTGTTGCCATGGACAGGCAAAACAGGTCTGAGGGATATTACTTAGGATGAATATGTGCCTGGGTAAGTTAGCCTGGGACAGAGGGAGCCAGAAACAGGGTATCAGATGTTGGGTTTGGCCTCAGACAAAGGAAGAACCTAATCCCAGTGAAGATAAATCAAGATCTATGGGTGTTTATTGTGGAAGAGGCTGCTGGGGATGGTGGTCAGGGTCACACAATGGGGGGCTGAGTTGGGCTGGGGGTCCCGAGGGTGCAGAAGAGGAGGTATCGGCCTGGCAGGACTGAACTCGATTTTGCTCTGTCTGGGGGATGGGTTGAGGTAGGCCTGATTGCACCAAAACTGAGAACTTACAAGGATCTGAGTTCTGAACTTTTGTCACAACCTCACAGCTCTGCTCCTAGGGGTACTGCTGACACCAGAGCAAGCTTCTGGGGGGCAGGAGCAAACACCTGCCCTGGCCGCTTCCACAGTGCCCGGGAAAGCCTCATACCCATTTACAATACATTGAAATCCTGTTCCTGATGAGATGAAGGGGCCTCCAGGCAGCCGAACTAAAGTGTAATCCATGCACTGACCTGTGGGTTTGGGAGTGGTCATGGCCTTGAACCTTCCCAAATATAGTTCACTTCGGTTCGGCTCCTACTGCAGTCGCACCTGGTTTTATTGGGCTTCTGATTATGCTTCTCAGACATTGTGTTATTTACAAATTGAAGGTTTGTGACAACCCTGAGTCAAGTAAGTCTTTTGGGACCACTTTCCCTTCAGCACGTTCTTGCTTCATGTCTCAGCCACATGTTGGTAAGCCTTGCAATATTTCAAACTTTTTTCATCATGATTATATCTATTATGGTAATCTGTGATCAGTGATCTCAGATGTTACCATCCTAACTGTTTTGGGGCACCATGAACTGCACCCATTTAAGATGGTGGATGTAACTGATGAATGTTGTGTGTTCCACTTCCCCGTCTCTCTCCCTCTCTGAGGACCTCCCTCTTCCCTGAGACACAACGATATTGAAATTAGGCCAATTAATAACCCTATCATGGCCTCTGAGTGTTCAAGTGAAAGGAAGAGTTGCACATCACTCACTTTAAATCAAAAGCTAGAAATGATTAAGCTCAGCGAGGAAGGCATGTTGAAAGCTGAGGCAGGCTGAAAGCTGAGTCTCTTGTGGCAAAGTTAGCCAAGTGTAAATGCAAAGGAAAAGTTCATGGAGGAAATTAAAAATGCTACTCCAGTGAGCACCTGAATGATAAGAAAGCAAAACAGCCTTATTGCTGATATGGAGAAAGTTTTAGTGGTCTAGATAGAAGAACAAACCAGCCACAACCTCCCCTTAAGCCAAACCCTAGTCCAGACAAAGGCCCTGCCTTGGCTTCAATTCTATGAAGGCTGAGAGGGGTGAGGAAGCTGCAGAAGAAAAGTTTTCTGGTAGCAGAAGTTGAAGGACAAGTCAATGCCTGACTCCAAAGCTTCAAAGAACAATAGGCTGACTCTCAAGTTAGTAGCAATGCAGCTGGTGACTTTAAGTTGAAGCTGGGGCTCATTTGTCATTCTGAAAACCCTAGATCCCTTAGGAATTGTGCTACTCTGCCTGTGCTCCATAAATGGGCCAAAAAACTCTGATGATAGAACATCTGTTTACCAGCATTTTAAATCCACTGTTGAGACCTCCTGCTCAGAAAAAAAGATTCCCTTCAAAATATTACTATTTGTTGGCTATGCATCTAGTCACCCAAGAGGTCTTCTGTTGGAGATGAAAGTTGTTTTCATGCCTTATCACACAGCATCCATTCTGCAGCCCATGGATCAAGGAGGAATTTTGACTTTCAAATTTTATTAAGGAATATGTTTTGTAAGATTATTGTTGCCATAGATAGTGAGTCCTCTGATGGATCTGGGCAAAGTAAATGGAACCCCCCCCGGAAAGGATTCACCGTTGCAGATATCATTAAGAACCTTCATGATTTATGAGGAGAGATCAAAATATCATCAGTAACAGGAGTTTGGAAGAAGTTGGTCAGAAACCTCATGAATGACTTGGAGAGGTTCAAGACTTCAATAGAGGAAGTACCTGAAGATGTGGTAGAAATAGCAAGAGAATTAGATTTAGAGGTGGAGCCTGAAGATGGGACCAAATTTCTGCAGTCTCATGATAAAACTTTGCCAGGTGAGGAATTGCTTCTCATGGATGAGCAAAGAAAGTAATTTTTTAGGATAGAATCTACTGCTGGTGAAGATGCTGTGAACTTTGTTGAAATGTCAACAAAGGATTTATTATTTATTTATTTTGGGGGGGGACAGAATCTCACTTCGTCACCCTCGGTATGGTGCTGTGGCATCATAGCTCATAGCAACCTCAAACTCCTGGGCTCAAGTGATCCTCCTGCCTCAGTCTTCCAAGTAGGTGGGACTACAGGTGCCCATCACCATGCCTAGCTACTTTTTCTATTTTTGGTAGAGACAGGGTCTTGCTGTTGCTCAGGCTGGTCTCAAACTCCTGAGCTCAACTTGGGCAATCCACTCACCTCAGCTTCCAAGAATGCTAGGATTAAAGGCGTGTGTCTGGCTTTGAGAAAGGATTTAGAATATCATATCCACTTAGTTGATAAAGCAATGGCGGGGTTGAGAGAATTGACTCAAACTTTGAAAGAATTTCTGTTGTGGGTAAAATGCTATCAAACAACATCGCCTGCTACAGAGAAATCTTCCTTGAAAGGAAGAGTCAATAGATGTTGTAAACATCATTGTTGACTTAGTTTGAGCAATTGCCACAGCCACGCCAGCCTTCAGCAACCACCACGCTGATCAGTGGGCAGCCATTGACCCTGATACAAGACCCTCCATCAGCATGAAGATTACGAAGGTTCAGATAATCATTAGCTGTGCTAAGTAATAAAATATTTTGTAGTAATAAAGTATTTAAACATTTTGTAGTAATAAAGCATTTTAAAATTAGAGTATATGTCTTTCTCGGATATAATGTATTTCCTACTTAGTAGAGTGTAAACATAGCTTTTATATGCACCAGGAAACAAAAAAGTCTGTGTCATTTGCTGTATTACCATATTCACGTTGTTGTGAGGGTCTAGAACTTGACCCCGTGACGTCCCTGCGGTGTACCTATAGTGAAGAGGCTGTGAGGTTGGCATTAGCCTTGCAGGGCCAGGAGGTGGGCTCCGTGGTGCATGTCCCGCTCATACCACTGACCCTCGCTGAGTCTCAGCTCCTCAACTGTAACATGGGGAGACAGAGAGACCTGTCTCCTGGGGTTGTGAGAATTGCATGTCACGCATTGAGGGCACTTAACACGGTGCCTGGCACCTAGGAGATGCTGTGTAAGTGGTAGGTGTCATGGCCCTTTGCTGGGCCCCAGAGTGGGGATACAGATAGATGACAAGCAGTCCCTACCTTCAAAAAACTCTAAGACTAGTAGGGGACCGACAGGTGATTACACTTCAATGTGTCAAGGGAGCATGCCCAGGGAGCTGTGGGCACTTTATATGTTTAGATCCCATGAAAGGGGTCTATTCAGATGACTCTGTCCACCACAGAGTCCCAGAAGTAGGTGGATAATGAGAAAACACTGTCATGTGTCAGCAGCCCTAAATTCATTTTATAAGGCCCCGCAGCATGGTGGCTTTGCCTCTCTCAATAGAACTCGAGTCTCAGTCCTCTTTCTGCCATTTTTTTAGCTATGTGATCTTGGACAAGTCATTTGCCATTCAATCCAGTATTTTAGCCACTCCTCAGATTTTTACTGATTACATATGAGGTGTTGTCACTGAGCTGGGGGCCACAGTGGAGAAGGGATCAGGAGGGCTCCCCATCCTCAGACTTGTGAGTCGCATGAGACCTGAGACTAATCCTTAATGCACATGACCAAGAGTAAAACCCACAAGGGCAGCGATGGAGTTGGCCAGGTTCC
Organism: Arctocebus calabarensis; assembly: GCA_963573935.1. NCBI lineage: Eukaryota > Metazoa > Chordata > Mammalia > Primates > Lorisidae > Arctocebus > Arctocebus calabarensis. The sequence goes on along the minus strand of CAUYON010080786.1, from coordinate 38,345 downwards.
AGGGAGAAGCTGCAATGATCCAGGTACTGGACTAAGCCCTTTACACTTGCTCCTCACAAAACCTCTTGGGGCAGGTGCTATGATTTTCTTCTGTGTTGTGGAGATGGAGGTACAGAGAGGTGAAGGATTCATTGCTGATGTGAGGGAAGGAGCCGGGCTCTGACACTGGGCAGGGGGTTCTAGGTGCTCTGGTTATAGCAGAGCCCAGAATGGTGCATGGGCAGTGGTGGGTTGTCAGGAAGGCTTCCTGGAAGAAGTGGCATCTTGGATGAGGCATGAGTAGATGAGTAAATGAGTAGAAATTGGCAGATAAAAGGGAGGGCAAGGAGGGGCCAGGGAGGAAACAAAAGGTCACCTGAGAGAGAGGACAGGATGCTGAGGCCAGGGGCGTTGGTCTGCTTGAAACACTGAAACCAGATGCTTGGGCTGTGTGTGTGTGTGTGTTTGTGTTATCTCAGCAGAGATGACAGCAGTGGTTGGATTTTTTTGGATTATTTAGGGAGGCCTGAAGAAGTAACATGAAGTATGAATTTAGATGCAATGGAGAGTCTTTAAGGGATTTTAAGTAGGAGATTGATGTGACCGATTTGTGCTGCAGTATGACCACCCTGATGGCTGAGTGGGAAATGGGTCGATGAGGCAAGACCAGAGCCATGAGCCCAAATTCTTCCCTGGAATGAGAAAATGCCAGTGGCCTCCCTTGCTTTGTAAAATCCTAACCACATACTCCCCCCCCACCATTGACTCATTTTCATGGCTTAGGCACATTCAGTTTTGCGGCAGGGAGCCAGGCCAGAGTGGTCAGATACCACCTGCACCACTGACCCAGGAGGGCGGAAACAGCTTATGCATCAAGGATCCATGGACTTGTGGAAGCCCATCTGACCGCACTTTGATTTCCAAGCCAAAGACACTCTCCTGCTCCCGAATCTTTAAGATTTGCATTGCTTGCTCCTCTCCGATTCTTCTATCATGCTTTCCCTCCCAGCTGAATTCATCTCTCTCCTCTTCATCTAAAACAATGAATGCTTGTTTTACTCTGCAGTGCAGAGCTAGAAACCACAGGTGGGAATCTACAGGAGGTCCAGGACTCGGCTGCAAAATTTAAGGATTGCGGTGAGCACTTCCTATTCTGCACCTTGCTGGCCTCACCCTTGCCTGGCCCCATGCAGGGGAGGAAACATCAGGTCAGTACCTGGGTGTGGTGGTTTTCAGAACTGCCTCCCAAGGTAGTGAGCTGCCTGTCACTGGAGGGGTTCAAGCAGAAGATGGTGGGCTGCCTGTTAGGGATGCTGAAGAGGGAATTTCCATGGTATCTGGGATTCTAAGGTTCCATTCATCCTTTAGAAGTTGGGATTCTAGGATGCCTCATACCCCGGGGCTGTCCTTCCCTCCTTTCATCTCTACATTTACCTCCAAGATCGCCCATCTGGCAGTTAACCACAGACTACCTCAAGGCAGCTCTTGTACGGCTGTCTTGTCTTATTTCAAATTTCACAAGCTTGTGTGTCATTTTCCTAATAGAATGGCATCCAGGACAGAGACCGAATTGTACGCTTTCTGTTCTCTCTCTCTCAGTGGGTATGGGAGACTCTCTAATGTTTATTAAAAATCCTCTCTGTCCCAATTCTTCATGTCACCTGATTTGCTTATGCCAATCCCTTGGGTGGGCTGTATTAATGAGCCCATTCTACAGGTGAGGAACTGGAGGCTTACTGAGGTTGATTGATGTTAGCCACAGTTTTTAATAGAGAATTGGGGAGCCCACTAGTAGGCTATCTAGGTGTGCAGCCTTGAGCAGGTTGCTAAACTTCTTTGAGCCTCAGTTTTTCTTATTGTAAAATGGGATAACATTGTCTATTTCTCAGTTTCTTGTGAGGGTTAACTAAGTTAATATGTGTGGAAAGCTCTTAGGGCGGTACAGGTAGTAAGCACTCAGCACATGGTGGCTATTATTAATTATCATCCTTGCTACCATAAGAATGGTAGGTCTTATCAACTCTAGAAAAAAGAAGGAACAGAATGTGTGTCTTAGTGTTCCCAGACATTAAAAGATACAGACTGGTCATCTGGGGGAAGACTTCTCAGCTGCAGAGCTTCTGGTTTGTCTCAGCACCGTCCCTCTCTCCAGGAGAGAGAGTTCTGCCTCGGAAGCCCTTTGTATAAATGGAAATGTGGGTCTCTTAGGAGTCTGATCAGTGGGGATCAGTCCCCAGGAACTTGATCTTTTTAGGGGCAAGTGCGAAGTTTTCAGGTCTTGAAAACTACAAAGCTGAGGGCAATCCTTGGTCCAGAATTAGTGACTAATTAATTGATTAAAAACTCATTGGCAGCCTTCTCTGTGCCAGGTGTTGTGCTAGGGAAGTGGATGAAGATGAGAGAATTGGAATCTTTGTTCTGAAAGCTTCACAACTGGAGGATGGGGGACAGACGGAGGAGAAGACCTGCTTGAAGGCAGCTTGAGGAGGAAAAGCTGGGCCACCTTCTGCCATGGTCCCTGGGAGGAAGGGGCTCCTGAGGGACTAAGAAAATTACTGAGAGAAGTTGCAGCTGACCCAGACAGCTCAGCGAGAACAAAGAATGGGGAGGTTGAGTTGTGCAGAAGAGGTGGAGGCAAGCTCTTGGGGGGACCACCACAGCCTTTGCCCCCCTTGCTGAGGAAGAGAGGGCTCTGGGAAGAGGCACCCCCCTGTGGTGTCTTTGGCCTGAAGTTGCCTCCTTTGGTTGCTGACAGGAAGGCAAACACTATTTGCATTTCTGTCATTTAAAACAATGTGGTGTTGTGACACTCTGGAATCTGAAGATAAATGTTTAATAAAAGGATTCAATTTGATATGATGTCGCAACTTAATTAGATCCACAATGCACAGAGGGCTTTGCAAGCCCTTCAATTAGGAGCTACTTAAGGGTCTTGTGTGTGGGGAGCTGCAGTGCTGTCGAGGTGCTGGGGGGCTGGGATAGTGCCTCCAATCCCTGAGATCTGCCCTCTACAGATTCTGGCTCAAGGGCACTGCTTCTTGGCAGTCCTGGTAGAGGTGATGGAGGGTCCCAGATCATTCTGTGCTTGGAAATCTGCATTTGCTAGGACTGGGGCTGCAGCATATGACCACTGAATGATGCAAGTAAACCTGACCTACTTTGGGCTCAAGGCTATGACCTCAGGTCAGGTGAGGACTCCTCAGAGGCCAACCATTGACAAAGGAACTATCTTCAAACCTACTTGGCCTAGAGCTCAGGGGTATTGAAGGTCAAGGCCTCTGGAAACTGGTAAACAACTATGTTTGTGATCCCAGCCAAGATGATATGCAGGTAAGTACTGATACGAATATACTGATTGTCAGATATGAGTTGACAAAATATACCTGCTATACAACACCCCCAAATGCCCCTTCTCCCCACTGCTCTGGATACTCTGGCACCTCCTCTGGGATCTCTTGGATCTTCCCAGCAACTAAAAGGTTGGAGCTGACCAGCAGGGTAGCGTAAGGCTGCTGTTTCAGCCCCATGGCCAGCGCCTGCTCTGTCTGGTCAGGGCCCAGGCCTCAATGGTTGCAAAAGATGAGTGGCACCTGTGGCTCAGTGAGTAGGGCACCAGCCCCATATATCGAGGGTGGTGGGTTCAAACACAGCCCTGGCCAAACTGCAACAAAAAAAATAGCTGGGCGTTGTGGCAGGCACCTGTAGTCCCAGCTACTCGGGAGGCTGAGGCAAGAGAATCGCCTAAGCCCAGGAGTTGGAGGTTGCTGTGAGCTGTGATGCCATAGCACTCTACTGAGGGCGATGAAGTGAGACTCTGTCTCTAAAAAAAAAAAAGATGTGGATTATCACCCAATTCCAGTTTGCAAAAGTGATAGCACTTTGGGTGGCAAGAGAGAGCATAGACCTGGGAGCATGAGTTTCAGAGTCAGAGCCCCTTGAATTCAGGAGTCTCAGCACTGCCTGCTATGAGCTATTAGTTAATACTCTGAGCCTCTTCTGTAAACAGGGTTAATAACACCTACATCAAAATGTTGCTGTGAAGATTAAATACCATAAATAATGTGGGTGGTTCCCAAGTGTAATGGTTAGTACTTTAGATTTAGACTCCAGTCATCCAAGTTCAAGTATCAGTAGGACATTTTTAATGGGCTGGAATATAATGTTTAAGAGTATAATATCTGGAGGAACAAGACCACATGGGTTCAATCTGAGCTGAGCCACACACTACTAGTGACCTTGGGCAAGCAATGTCCCCTCTTAGTGCCTCAGTTTTCTAATTGAAGAATGCAATGGTAATTATCTACTGGGTCGATGGGAGGGTAAATAAGCCAATAATTGTACATGATTTAGAAGAATACCTGATGCATTACAGGAATTCAATTAAAGTTAGCAATTACTATGTTATTATTGTGTAAAGTGCCTGTCCACTCAGCCCCAGTCTTCGGAGTCCTTAGGACCCTCACCCATTCTCTTCATGGCTTTATCACCTAATATTTCCCATAGTGCTCATAGTCGTCCCAAATCTCCTAACTGTTTGGAGGAGAGAAGGCTCCCTAATGGTGAGTCTTCTTCCCTCAACTTCCCCAAGTGGCCAGCATCTGTTTGGTTGTTTGACCAACCATATTCTCCACCAGAAGCACACAGCACATGTCCAAAGAACGCCTTCCTCAGGGGTTCTCAATCCTCTTCCCTCCAAGCATACCCCCTCCACGGCCTCCCAGGCTATGCTGCTACTTAGTAGGCACATAATAAATTTTACAGTTTTTGGCTGGGGCTGGGTTTGAACCCACTACCTCCAGCATATGGGGCCGGCACCTTACTCAGTGAGCCACAGGGATAAATTTTAAATTAATGAGTGAATGAGGGAACCCAGACCAAGGAAATCTTTTGCTCTAAGCTTGGGAGAGGATGTTTTTACCAGTGAGTTTACCAGCTGCTGACATTTCATGCCCTTTCCCACTAATATGGTGATTTCTAAAGGGTGTTCTGCTCATGCCAACCCCGGGAGATGCCAGGAGGAGGTGTAATATAAAGGGGTTCCATTGCCAAATAAGTTTGGGAAATTCTGGGTTAAATGAGGTTAAACAGGTTTCCTTACCCCTGGGCTTTTCTGAGCCTTTACTATGCTAATTGCAGTGTCAAATTCTAATGTGGGAATATAGCACAGAATCTTTCCAGAAAGTCATTTCACTACAGACTCTGTATGTGTGTGTTTCATCTCATGGGGTAAATTTTTTGGCTGACCCTTTGGGAAACACTGCCCTAAATGAATCTTGGATTTCATACCTGAGCTTTCATGTGGAGCAGAGGGTAATAAAAAAAGTGAGGTGCAAAGGTTTCCAATACCTACCCCCACCCCGAGTGCTAGCATGGGAGGCATTTGTACACATGCCCCTATACCCAGTGTCGCCTGCCTCTGCTGTGCCCTGTTGGTATCACGTGAATCTTCTGACCACCTGACTTCTTGATGTTCCCTCTTCCCTGGGCATCCAGGACCTCATGTTCAGACTCCTTTGCAAGTTCCTTTTCCTCCGTAAATTTCGTGTACTTGGGGCTCTCCCCTCAGCTCTTTTCTCTTTCTACTCTAGATGTGTTCTTTGGAGAATCTCATCTCACGGCTTTGATTTTCTTCTACATACTGATGATCCAAAGTCTTTTTATCCAACCCAGACCCGTCTTCCTCCTCTTTCCTTCTCGCTGCACTGGCTGTCCCCTTGTATCTGAACCTGGAAGGGATTGTACCTATTGACTCAAATGAGGGTTGGGGATTTTCTGTGGTTTGCAATGCTCCGTTACCCACTGCGATGTGAAATCGGCAGAGCTGACAGATTGAACTTAGTGCCCAGTTCCCCTTCTTCCTAAAAGTTCCCTTTTAATGAATCACACCCTTATCCAGCCTGTTTCTCAAGCTTTTTACAAACCTGGGGTCATTCTTTCTGCCTCTCCATTTCCATTTCCGGGGAATTGCCATGTTAAAGAATTAACATGTCTGGAAGCACCTAAGTCTTAGTCCAGACCACTGGCAACTTTCCCAGTGTGGTCACAACACCCTGCAACCCCAAACCAGCTTCTTTGCTTCTATCCTGCTCCACGTCCACTCTGTGCCACCTTTTACAAAAGGTGAAATCTGAGCTGCCTCTCTCCAGATCTCTTCCCACTCCTACAAGATAGGGCTTTGACTCTTTGACAAGGCCCAGTGGACCGTCGTGTTTCGACAGCTGCTTCGCTGTTCAGAAGCTGCCGTACCTCCTAGGGCCGCCTTGCTTTCTCTTATCTCTGGACATTTCCATGTGCTTCCTGCCCACCCTTCCTTTCCCACTTCCCCGCCCCTCCGTGTTCTGTGCCCTTTCCTAAGGAAGCCCCTTACTGAGCGTTAGTGCTCAGTTAACACATCATTTCCTCTAGGAAGGCTTCCTTGAAGACGGCTTCTCCTGCACTCACCTATTTGGTGATACCTGTCTCGCCACACTGAAACGCTGCTGGCCTGTCGGTGCTGCCAAACGCCTCCTTGCTCGTTTCCTCCCCTGGAGTGAAAGCCCCTGGAGGAACTGTTGTATTTACCATTGTTTCCGTAGGCAGAAGGCAGCCTGCCCGCCTGCTCTTGTTGCCAGCATGCCCGGGCACCATCTCAGCCCTCGGTCAGCATGTCCAGAGAGGGCAGGCTGGCTGACATGAGCAACAAGTGCTGGGGACAGAGATGCCATCATCCGTTTTCCCAGACTTAGTGCAGGTACTGAGAAGTTCATGGAGGGAAGAGATTGTACCTATTGACTCAAGTGAGGGCTGGGATTTTCTGAGGTTTGATGATCCATTTGCCCATTACCAGCAGCGCTCTGGAATGGAGAGCACTGACCTGCTGCACGGGGAGGAGGAAGCTGCGGAGGCTGGAGGCAGAAGCAATTTCTTTTTTCCCAACTACTCTTGTCCTTGCCTCACCTCTTGAGTGGTGCCAGATGGACAACTGGGGCTCGGTCACCAGGCTCCATGACTCGATTTACTTCCTACGCCCCTCTCTAGGGGATGCACGCCCTTGGAGCGGGAACTGTGAGTGTTTTGTCCCCCCCCCCAAGCCCCCGCAACCCCAGCCAGGGCCTGAGTCTATGCCAGCTACTCAGCAAATATCTGGGGAAGGAATGAATTGAACGAATGTACTAGCAGCCACACGCCCATCACAGCATATGAGGTTGCGTGTGATTGGTGAGGAGCATGAGTGTGGGCACAGGGTCTGTGGAGATTGGCTGGAGTCTCACCCAGAAGTTCCTGGGGGCCAATGGTATAAACCGATGCCCACTGCGCGGGCTCAGAGGCTCTCGGGTACCACACCTGCCCTGCCCGGTTCAGTCTTCAATGGCCACTGCACCCAACTGCTGTCGTCCCCGTGCTCCTGCTCAGCCACACTGGCTCCCTAGTCTCTCCTCCCACAAACCAAGCGGTCCCTTTGCCTGGAATGCTGTTGCCCTGCAGCCACGGGGCTATCTGCCATCTCTTCATCCAGGTCCCTGACTGCCATCCTCTCTTCCCTCAGCTGGGTTTATTCTCTTATCCCTTCTCACTCGCCGCTGGCCAATCACATTTTCGTTTGTTCCTGTGTTTGCGATTTGTCACTGCCCCCTCCCCATGAGAATGAACGCTCCACAGGGGCCTCACTTGCTCGTTGTTGCATTGAGCACCGGTGTTTAAAACAGTGCCCCACGCACAGCAGGTGCTCAGTGAGTATTTGCGGAAGGTAAGAATACATCTTTTGAACACTGTCTGATTTAGCCCTCTGTTTTCCAGAGAAATCATGTCACAATTGTGTTACTTTGCCAACTCACTGGTTTGCTGCATTTCAAGATAAGAAAGTGTGTTTATTTAAACCTCACAGCTACATATATGGTAGATGGGATCTTCATCTCCCCTGTTTTTCAAACCCAAAGCTCAGAAAAATAAAATCATTTGCCCCAAAGACCCCAAACCCAGAAACTTAGGTCATCTGACTTTAAATCTTATGTCCCTTGAGTGGCAATGTCCTTGATTTACTTAACCTCTTGTTGCCTTGGTTTCTATATCTGTGGCATAGAGATAAGAAAAGTACATTCTCTATAGTGTGGTGGTCAAGGTCAGAGGAGTTAATTTGGTGAAATGCTTAGAGAAGTGCCTGGCACATACTAAGAATGCTGTAAATGGTAGTTATTATCGTTGAGTCATTTTAACATTGACAATTTTTTTTTTTTTTTTTTTTTGAGACATAGTCTCACTCTGTTACCGAGGCTTGAGTGCTCACAGCAACCTCAAACTCCTGGCTAGCTCAGGAGTTATTATTGTTATTGGTAGTTATTATTGTTGAGTCATTTTAACATTGATTTTTTTTTTTTTTTTGAGACAGAGTCTCACTCTGTGGTGATGCTTGAGTGCTCAACGCAACCTCAAACTCAGCCTAGCTCACAGCAACCTCAAACTCCTGGCTTTAAGCAATCCTCCTGCCTTAGCCTCCTGAGTAGCTGGGACTATAGGTGCCCGCTACCATGTACAGGTAATTTTTCTAGTTTTAGAAGAGAGAGAGGTCTCACTCTTGCTCAGGCTGGTGTCGAACTCTTGAGCTCAAGCGATCCTCCTTCCTTGGCCTTCCAGAGTGCTGGGATTACAGGTAAGAGCCACCTTGCCCAACCAATACTGACTTATTATTGAAATCTTCCCTTATTAGAATTTCATCTTTGAATTTCTGATGCATTTTTCATTCAATTTCACTTTAGGTAAGACTCATATTGATTATCTGTCTTTAGAATTGGGGTTTATACTGGCGAGGCCGCGTCATACAGTCTAGGGCCTATTGAGTCACAGGCTTTTACTGTGTCCAATCTGTCATGTTGCTCGGTTTCTTTTTTTTTTTGAGACAGAGCCTCAAGCTGTCACCCCGGATAGAGTGCTATGGCATCACAGCTCACAGCAACCTCCAATTCCTGGGCTCAAGTGAGTCTCCTGCCTCTGCCTCCCAAGTAGCTGGGACTACACAGCGCCCGGCCATTTTTTGGTTGCAGCCGTCATTGTTGTTTGGTGGGTCCGGGCTGGATTCGAACCCGCCAGCTCAGGTGTACATGGCTGGCGCCTTAGCCCATTGAGCCACAGGCGCCGAGCCACGTTGCTCGGTTTCTTTAAGGAGAGTGTAAGTCTCCGGAGACCAGTCCCTGTTAATAGAGGTGTGGACAAAATTTCATTGTTTTTCTGCTCACATTTTGATCTGCAGTCCATCAGGAATTGATGATTTTCTACATGGTGTGAGGCAGAGGTCGATACACGTCTTGCTCCCTGTGTGGATATCTGGCTGGTCCTGCCTGGCTCATAAGGTGCTTCTTTCCTCAACTGCTCTCTTCTCATGGCCTATTTGAGTCTCCCCTGTTCCTTAAGGCACAGCTAAAATCCTTCCTTCTCTATGAAGTCTTTCCTGACTCATTCCTTATTCATTTATTCTGTCACGATTCATTCATTTTCTACTCTGTGTCAGGCAGTGTGCTAGGCACTGGGATGCCAGGCTCTGAGGAGAGAGTGGAGAATGAATCGGAGACCACCCCTGCCCTCAAGGACCACACGGGCCAGGAGGAGCACACGCAACACTGAGTTCTGGTGCACGTGCTGGGTGCTGGGAAGGAGAAGGGTGGGGGGTCCCGACAGCACTTCTCCATCTTCCAGTCTCTCAGAGCACTGGTATATTTAGTAATCTTTCTTCATGTTTCATGACTTAACTATCTCGATGGATGATTTGGGAGACTCAGAGCAGAAGCTGTTTAAAAAAAATCCACTATGGAGCCTAACGAGGGCACTAGCAAAGCAAAGCAGGCACTCCGTGTATGAATGCCGATGGCAGGTAGAGCTATTGCGTCCATCTAGATGTGGTGGCTGCACTGTCATCCGGCCACCACAGAGAGGAGGGCTGGGGTAGGGGAAGTGCACAGCTTTCAAAAGCAGACAGAGCTGGTGTGACCAAGGCACTTGCACTTACCAGTTAGTTCATGTTGCGCCAATGACCCCATTCATTTGAGTCTCAGTTTCCTCATCTGAAAAAGGTATATGATCTATCTATCACATAGGCGTATTTTTGAAGATAAAAGGAAGAAATCTGGTAAAATCCCGGTCCCCCACACCTAGTGGGTATTTAGTAGAATGTCAGTCTCCTTTTCCTATCTGCATTTCAAAGGACAATGTGGTGGGATGGGTGTGGGCTTAGGAACCAGACAGCCAAAGAGCTGAACTTGGACTTCACCTCTCTGCTTTACTTCTGAGACTATTAACCTCTGTAGAATGGGGTAATAACTCCTGCTTTTGAGAATTCCTGGTAATGTTAATTGAGACAATTTATGTTGAGCACCTGCCACTTTGTAGGGGCTGGTAACTGTTAGCCAGCAAGCGCAAGCTTCGAAGCCCTACATGTTTTAGCTGCATGCTAAGGGTGCAAGCATGAGGGCTGTGCCGTGCCTCCTGGCTGTAGTAGCTGATCAGTAGACATGTACTGAACGACTGTCTGGTTTTATGTGGCCCAACGTCATCCTAGGTGGCGGTGGAGGTAAGTGGGGAGGGACAGGCAGTGGCTTGCAAGTTGTATGTTGGTGACATCAGGTGCTTTTTAGAGGGGTTTCAGGGTTCTGGGTCAGGATGCCTGCAGCCTCTCCTCTAAGATTTTGCTTCCTTTAGGTCTTGGTAGGACCAACTTCCCCTTTCTTCCCAAAGAGGAGATTGCTGCCATATGGTCGTGTCTTCAGCTGGACTGGAACCTGGGTGAAACCCAGAGGAAAGCAGCCAAGTGCGCCTGCAGGGCCCCTCGGAGGCAGCTGCTCCTCTGTCGCAACCCGGGCTGCTGAGGCTGCCCCGATCTGCTGCCAGGCCTGCTTCTGCCCTCACGTGAGCGACCGGCTCTGCCTTCCCGGAAGGTGGGTGGCAGCTGCGTGTCCTAGGAGCCTCCTCTACCTGTCTGCCTTCCTGCTGTCTGCCAGGGCTTGCCTCCCGCTGGTCCTGACCAACCAGAAAGAACGAGATGGACACAGTCAGGCAAGAGCTGACGATCCTAAATCTGGCTGCCACCCTCGGCTTATCCTCCACATTTGAAAGGAGGAAAACAACAGAATGGCATGTAGATGGGGCCAAAGCGTAGAGAAAAGGGCACGGAATGGACTTGAGGGGGCGTCTCCTATTGCCTGGCACTTTCCATAAACGATCTGCTTTATTCCCACAGCCAACTTGTGCATTGTTATTTCCATTCAGCTGGGGAAACTGAGGCCCAGAGAGGTCAAGGGATTGCCCAGGATCACACACAGGCAGGATTTCACCTGCGTCCCATCAGGCCCCCAGTTCTGTGCTCATTCCCCTGCACGAGGCTTTCTCAAACCTGAGTAGCGAAGGGATGTATTAAATGAACCGAATTCTCACAGCACTGCAGGATGACAGATTTTTAAAAATCCTGATGTTTAAAATGTAAAAACATATCAGTAGGTGCAAATTCCTTACGCTCACGCTTACAGCTCTTATATAATTGTCAAATATAAACAAAATTACCAAGGAAATGCAGAGTTGTGATACTAATAGAATTCAAATGAACATCATTGATTTAATGCAACGCTGCGGTTGTTTTGCAGGAGGGTCGTTTGAGTTCACTGTGCTTTGGTCAATATGGACCGAGTGTGACTCTGCAGGTCTACCTACGCCTTCACTTTGAATCACTTCAAAACCCTCATACATAAAGATCACCACGACAGTGGTTTGCCGTCCACATTTGCCTCTAACATTTTCTCATTAGTCTGTGATAATTAAGGCAGTAAATTTCCTGCCCAATGATGTTGATGTACCTTTTTATTTATTTATCTTTTTTGAGACAGAGTCTTATTCTGTTGCCTGGAGTGCAGTGGTGTCATGATAGCTCACTGCAGCCTCAAACTCTGAGACGCAAATAATTTTCTTGCCTCAGTCACTCTGAGCAGCAGCTAGGACGACAGATGCATGCGACCACATTTGGTAATTTTATTTATTTTTTTTTTGAGACAGAGTCTCACTGTGTCGCCCTTGGTAGAGAGTGCCATGGCATCACAGCTCACAGCAACCTCAAACTCTTGGGCTTAAGCGATTCTCTTGCCTCAGCCTCCCAAGTTGCTGGGATTACAGGCACCCACCACAACGCCCAGCTATTTTTTAAATTGCAGTTGTCATTATTGTTTACCTGGCCCAGGGCAGATTTGAACCCGCCAGCCATGCTGTATGTGGCTGGTGCTGTAACCACTGTACTACAGGCGCTGAGCCCACACCTGGTAATTTAAAAAAATTATTATTTTTTTAAAGGCACAGGGTCTCACTGTGTTGCCCAGGCAACAGTGGTCTTGAACTCCTGAGCTCAAACAATCCTTCCCCTTCCACCTCTTAAAGTGCTAGGATTACAGGCATGAACCAGCACACTCAGCCCTGATGCTACTCTCGTGATGTAAAATCAAAGTCTCCATTCATCAGGTAATTTAAGAAGTGAAAGTGTTATTCTCTGAGTCTGACTTCCCATTGAGACGGACTGGAGGAGAGGAGTGTAGTCTTTACAAGGTAAAAGATTTCAATCTGAGGGCCAATTGTTGTCGCTTAAAAATTTGGACATACATGCCACTCCAGTGGCAGCTGGACATGTTTATCAATCTGTTAAAAGTTAAATGCTGCCACTTGGGGTCATCGCTCTGTGTAAACACAAAGACAAACTCCGGCGCTGAAATGGCACAGCATGCTGGGTTGGAAGGCGCCTGTACAGATCCTCATAAGCCAGTTATGCTTAAGTGGATTTTAAGAGATTATCATCAGCTAGAAAACACATACAAGAGTGTGCATACACATGCTTGTTGCCTGGCCTGCTGAGTCCGGGAAGGGCTAATAGACTCTGGGAAATCCTACCTCATCTTCTGTGACTTTGCTCAGATTACAATAGAGCAGGCCAGCAAAGACAAGTAATTGGACACCTCACCTTTCAGTACAAATCTTCCAGATCTGTTTGCAGAAGGAAAGTGGCTCAGAGAAGCATTCCTTTCCTAGTGTGAGAACTTAAGGCAGGTGGTCCTCTGGGATGCAACTGAATGACTCTCAACTAAGTGACAGCAAAACCCAGGCCCCAGAGAGATGCTCCCCGGGTGGAGAGAATCATGTTCACAAGGACACATTTGGAGAAAAAGGATTCTAAATTTTCTTTTCCTTTTTCTTTCAAAGAAATCATCACCACATAGAAACTCTCTTGTGGCCCTCCTGTCAGTTCACTTGTTCTATGACACAGTGGAATGTTTAAGAGCACAAACTTATGAATAAGACTCCCCAGATTTGAATCCCAGCAATATCAATTACTGGCTGTGTGACTTTGGCCAAGTTGCTTTACCTCTCTGTTTTTTTTTTTCTCCTCTGTAAAGTGATACTGGTGGTAATGTGTGGCTGCCTACTGGGTTTGTTATGGAGCCCACATTAGACATGCCCATTACATACTCAGCATGGGAGTCCATGAGCCAGTGCAGGGTCACATTTGCATTATCCAGCAGCTTCTTTCTTGCATCTGGCCTGAGGTCTGGAGAAACTCGGAAAGGAATAAACATTTACTATTCTGGTCCTCTTCCTTCAAGGCTGACTGGGATTGCATCTCCTCTGGGAAGCATTCCTTGCTTCTGGAATCCTAGTGAGAGCTGACTTCACCCAGGCACCATGGCTGCTGGATTTCTTAGTTCAGGTCTGTCTGTTCTGGCAACAGATTTTTGTCTTTAGGAATTTTACTTCTTTTGCGATGGAAGCAATTTACAGGCAAAAATGGTTTGTTTTGGGGTTAAGCTTGGTGGGTGCCTGGATGAATGACTTGTAGATATCTAATAGGAATTGAGCTCATTATTGAAACTGATAATAAGGAGAAATCAGTAGAACAGAATGAATCCTATCCCTAATGTCCATAAGTGTTTTTTTGTTTGTTTTTGTTTTTTAGCAGGGTCTCACTCTATTATCCAGGCTAGAGTGCATCATTGCTGTCCAACCTCACTGCAACCTCAAACTGTTGGACTCAAAGGATCCTCCTGCTTCAGCCTCCTAAGTAGCTGGGACCATAGGCACCCACCATGGTGCCAAGCTAATTGCTCTATTTTTAGTAGAGACAAGTTCTTGCTCTTGATTGGGATGGCTTTGAACTCCTGAGCTCAAGTGATCCTGCCTTGGCCTCCCAGGGTGCTAGGAGTACAGATGTGAGCCACAGCAACTGTGCCTTTTATTTAAAAAATCAAAGTTTAAGTAGAGAGAGAGAGAGCATGTGTGTGTGTGTATGTGCGCATGTGTGTGCACGTATGTGCATGGACACAAGCACTGCTGGGCTGTCCCGGCCTGCTCCGGGCACATGCAGGGATGGTGCTGCACACCCTCCCCGCAGCCCGTGCATAGTGGTGGCATTTATCTCCTGAGATAGTGTCTTATTCATCCTGGCGTCACAGACTCCTAAAGATGCTGGCCAATAGTAGAGGCTCAGTGAAGATTTCTTGATGCAAGAAAGAAATTTGCAGAAAGATTTTTTTGATGCAGAGCTGCATCAAAAGAGTGGGAGCTTCAGCCATTTAAGAGAAACTCGCAGGTTTGCAAGCTGCACTATCTTCCGCCTTGTTGAGTGGGCGCGCACATTGGTCCACGTTATTTGCCAATGACAAGAACAATTAAACAGCAGGCGACATTTACCGAGGGTTTGCTGTCTGTTGCTCACTCTGCTCAGTGCTTCAGATCTGTGATCTCATTGAACCCTCCCAACACCATTGCAAAGCAGGCACTGCTATCATTCTGTGTGTACAGATGAGGAAACTGCAACCTAGAGAAGTTAAGGGATTTGTCCAAGGTTGCTCAGCTAGTCAGTGCTGGGGAAGGATTCAGACCCGCACAGTTGGCTCAGCCATTATCTCGTAAGTCCCTGCGATGTGCGAGGCACATGCCAGGTGTAGCACAATAGACTCTGTCAGCAGTTCTCGGCTGTTAGTGTGCACCAGAATCTCCTGGAGGGCTTGTTGAAACACAGATTGTTGGACTCTACCCCCAGAGTTTCTGATTCATTGGGTTTGGGGTGAAGCCAGACAATCTGCTTTCCTAATGACTTCCCGAGTGCTGATGGTCTGGGGACTGCAACTGGGGATCCATTGGTTTAAATCTTACTTCCCTGCCTTTGGAATAGGGAAAGAAAGTCCAACACTGTGTACGGACACAAGCCATCTCCGGGTGGGGACCAGAGGCAGAAAGTGCCCAGTGAAAGCACAGATTCAGCTCTGAAACTCCAGGAGGAGGGAGCAAACAGTTTTTAGGCTCCTGCTCAGACACTAAATTACTTAAAAGGTAAGAGAGGTTATCTTCCTCATTCACTCTTCAGATTTGGATTATTAATGAGGGCATAACTGTGGGGAAGATTGTGAAGTGTTACAGGTGGTCTAGCATTTGACATGCATACGCTGGGGCCAGACTGCCTGGACGAAAATCACAGCTCTGCCCTTTCCTGGTGGTGTAATCCCGGGCATATGACTTCATTGTCGTGCACTTGTTTCCCTCTCTGGGAAATGGGGCAACAGGAATATCTACCTTATGGCATTCATTGTGAGTTAGGGTATGAGTGCTCAGCTAAGGCTTGGTTAGCTGGTAATGAACCCAGAAAGACCAAGTCTCAAAGGGTGAGTTTCAAGGCACTGAAAGGGAGTAGACCAGGAGTCTGAGAAATCCCTTAAAAGCTGATGATGATGATGCTAATGATGGTCGTGGTGGTGATGATGGTGGTGGTGACGGTGGAAAATGGTACTAATAGCTACTATCAGCATCATTCATTGAGGCATTGTGGCCCATTGTGCAAAATTTCACTGAATCCTTCCAGTCATCCCAATTATAATCTCTGCTGTCAAGATGATGAGATGGAGGCTCCACCTAGGTAACCCTGATAATGCTGTGTGACCTTGGGCAAGTTGCCTGACCTCTCTGGCAATTCCGAGATAAGGTCGACCTCAATGTTCTCTACGGGCCTTTCTGTTCACAGACTCTGGACTCTGCTGCTTCCACAGGGAGACCCCTCCCCCTGCATGATTAAGACACATTCATTCTTAAAGCCCTGAGGACCCCCAGAGTGGGGAACTTCTTGTCCTTGGGCCTTAGATGGCAAGGGACTGGGCTCCTGGGAGTTTGTGATTTGGAATTCTAGACACTTCAAGAATCATTTCCAGGCCGAGTACAGTGGCTCATGCCTGTAATCCTAGCACTCTGGGAGGCCAAGGCAGGTGGATCATTTGAGCTCAGGAGTTTTTTGAGACCAGTCTGAGCAAGAGCGAGACCCCCTCTCTACTAAAAACAGAAAAATCATCCCAGCATGATGGTGGGAGCCTGTAGTCCCAATAGTTTGGGAGACTGAGATAGAAAGATTCCTTGAGTCCAGGAGTTCGAGGTTGCTGTGATCTATGGTTGCACTGCTGCACTATAGTTGGGGCAACAGAATAAGACTGTCTCAAAAAAAAAAAAATTCTTTCCAAACCTGCATACCTGTGAAGGCTGGGAGTCTGCATGGGAGGTAGAGGAGATGGCCTGAGGTGAAGCCATGGGTCAGGGTGAGGGGTTTGTACCTTCTCAGCTCCCTACTGGTGGTGAGAGCAATTGCGCTCCTTTACACAGCCCTGGCCGCATGCCAGGCACCCCTGTCCCAGCCGTGAGAGTTCTGAGGCCTTGAGGGAAACTGGCGCGGTAGGGGGACATACGGTTCGGCTCTTATAGATGAGAAAGCCGGCCTGGAAGGGTGAGGCCTCTTTCCCACAGTGCCCAGCCTGAGGGTCGGAGCTGGGGTGGAACCCAGGTCTGTCTGCCTCCCAAATCTGTGCCAGTGAAGCCTACCCTAAACTGGCTCCTTGCATGTCATTTTCCCTCTTTCCGGATTCCCAGTTTCCCTTCATCTATCTCTTCTTTGAATCTGCTCCTAGTGCCCCAAGAAACCTCTGGCAAACGCCTTCCAGGTGGCTAGGAAGCAGTTAGAGCACCAAACCTCCCCACCCAGCCTGATTCTTTTTTTTTTTTTTTTTTTTTGCAGTTTTTGGCCTGGGCCGGGCTTGAACCTGCCATCCCTGGTATATGGGGCCGGCGCCCTACTCCTTGAGTCACAGGCACCACCCCAGCCTGATTCTTTTTTTCTGAGATAGAGTCTCACTTTGTCGCCCTGGGTAGAGTGCTGTGGCGTTACACCTCACAGCAACCTCAAACTCTTGGGCTTCAGTGATTCTCCTGCCTCAGCCTCCTGAATAGCTGGGACTACAGGTTGACTGCGACAACACCCGGTTATTTTCAGAGATGGGGTTTTGCTTTAGCTCAGGCTGGCCTCGAACTTGTGAGCTCAGGCAGTCTACCCACCTGGCCCTCCTAGAGTACCAGGATTACAGGCATGAGCCACTGCACCTGGCCAGAGTGTCATTTTAATGGAGGGTTGGGTGAGACTGTCTCTCTTGACTCTATAATTTGGAGCTCATGTTCAGTCTTGAGATCGCTTGTGTGCCTTCCTGTCCCCTTGTGGGATGTAGGGTCCTTCAGGGCAGGGCAGGGCAGGGGCACTCTTCATTTGTCTTTGTTGGTGTCCCTAGGGTCTAGACAACACCTCCTTCAGACTCTGTGTTCAGAAAATACTGTGGAGTAAATGGAGGACTCATCCAAGTAGTTAGTAGGCTGCCGCGTTCTGCAAACTGTAATGTATGACATCCAGATAATCACCAAAGATAGTGGCTTAATCTGAGTTTTTAAAAAGGAACTGTATTATGTTTTGTCTGACATGATAAAATAGCTCGGCTTTGGAGAAATCTTGTTTATCTTTAACTGCAGTTAAAAAAAATAACTCTTAGTAAAACCTTCTGAAAGTAATTTGGCTATATGTTTTTTTTTTTTTTTAACCTCTAGTCTTTTTCTTGGAAAAAAAGCAAAAAAACAAAAAAGAGAGAGAGGGAAAGAGAGAAAAAGACTAAATGCTACTCGGTATCAGTAACTGGCAACTGCTGCTGGAGAATTTAAAGGCACAGGCACGAAAAATTTGGCAGATTGAGCTAGCTACCTTAAACCTTGGTTATAAATTTGCATCGGCACTTTAAAATTAGTAGCAGTTGCACATTAACTGTGACCTCCAAATTCTAATCCTATTTCTGATGCTGACTTGTTTTAGTTTCTGAAAGAGTCACTTAAATGCTTGACCCAAGCTTGCTTCTCTGGCAAAGGACGACAGCACCGACCTACTTCATTCTTGACTGCTCTTCTCTCTCTCTTTTTGTCTTTTTAAAGAATCATCTCATCCATACCACTTTTTATTATCTTTATTCTCTTCTCCTTCCTCCCCCTCTCTCCTTCTTTCTCCCTCCTTCTTTCCCCCTCTTCCTCTTTCTTCTTGTTTTTTAATTGGATGAAATGCAGGATCAGAAAATAGAAACCGTCAGGGTTTCATTGTTCTATTTCCTCTTTTTATCAATGAAGACAACATTTAAGGAAGATGGTTGTGAATTTCACTGCACAGGCAAGCTAAGAACTTTAAACAACCAGAGGAGGGCTTTCTTAGAGTTGAGTAATATTTTGGTTCTTGTCTGTTCAATGGTTTGCTTTCGAAACCAGATTCCCAGCCCTTTGCGAGGGTTTCTGGCTCTGATGTTAAAAATACTGCTTTATCCAGCAGAAAAGTCCTGGCTGCTTGAGAGTCTGGAGTTACAGCTAAGGAGGTCTTAGCGTCAGTCTTGGCCAGAGGAAGGACTGATGGCTGCAGAGTAAAACTAAGGCCCCAAAGACAATCAGTACAGTAGGTGGGAACAGATGTTTATTTGGTTCAAGCTGACTTCGTTTAATCACGGTGTAGTCCTGCACGCTGGGTTTCCTTATCTTTATTATATAAAAAAGGAAACTGAGGTTCAGAGAGGTTAAGTGACTTGGTCAGGGCCATATAGATAGGAAGTAACACAGCTCTTGTGACATCAAAGCCCGTTTCCATAGAAATTTGTCTCCTTTTTGCTAAACAATGCTATCTCCTGACTCAGGCTGGAGACAGTGGGCTATAGGCAGATAGGAAGAGACTAGGGCATCAGGAGAAAGCCCCACACACCCTCCCAGGCCCCGGGGGGTGGGGGTGGGTGGGGTGGGTGAGGGGGGGGAAAGAAGGAAGTATGGGAAGGGCACAGAGGCTGTGTGCTTGGAGTGGTGGGAGGGGTGAGTGTGTGTGTCCCTTGAGAATGAGGGAATCAGGGTGGTGCCTGTGGTTCAAAGAGTAGGGCGCCAGCCCCATATGCTGAGGGTGGCCGGTTCAAACTCAGCCCCGGCCCAAAAAGTTCAAAAAAAAAGAAAAGAAAAAGGAAAAATGAGGGAATCAGAGTAAATATATAATTAGGTATTGTTTGCTTCCAACATGAAAATAGCATTATGATTTATTTCTGATTTTAAAAACAAGGCATGGACTCGGCGCCTGTGGCTCAACAGGCTAAGGTGCCAGCCACGTATACCTGAGCTGGTGGGTTCGAATCCAGCCCAGCCCGCCAAACAAAGACAGCTGCAACCAAAAACAAAAAAACAAAAACAAACAAGGCATGGGCGGCGCCTGTGGCTCAGCGAATAGGGCGCCAGCCCCATATACCGAGGGTGGTGGGTTCAAAACTGGCCCTGACCAAACTGCAACCAAAAAGTAGCCAGGCATTGTGGTGGGCACCTATGGTCCCAGCTACTCGGGAGGCTGAGGCAAGAGAATCGCCTAAGCTCAGGAGCTGGAGGTTGCTGTGAGCTGTGTGATGCCACGGCACTCTACCAAAGGTGATAAAATGAGACTCTGTCTCTACAAAATAAATAAATAAATACATGAATAAAAATAAAAGCAAGGCATGCTTGCGGTAACACATTTAGTTGGTATAGAAAGGAATAATAGAAGAAGTGAAAACTGTCTGTATTCCTATAATCCAGAGAGAGTGGCAACCCCCAGCTGGCCTTTGAGTTCTACATTCTCAGGCTCAGTCACTTTAAACTCATCTCAGTCTTTCCTGTTGCAAAGTTACCATGGAGACCACCAGGTTAACATGAGTGACTCTGATTTTGAATTCAGGGGCTCACTTCACACTTTGGGGCAGCTGGGTTGTTGTCACCTGATAACTTTGATTTTATTTTATCTAAAATGGATTTTAAGGCTAACAAAATAGGATTATGCTTTCAAAAGTCATGTTTCAAAGATTAAGGACATGGAAAATGTTTGGTACGATGTTAAGAAATAAGAAAACATCAAATTGTGTATCCACCAAGATCTGAGTCTTAAGATATGGATCTATATTCACAGAAAAAAAGACAAAGAATTTTCAGGATTTTTCCTAAAATGTTATCAATGCTTGTTTGGGTGAGAATGAATTATTTTAACTGTCTTCTTTATACTTTTCTGTATTTACTAAAGTTTTCGTAATGAGCCTGTTTTGCTTACACAGTCAGAGAATAATACATGCTATTTATAAAAAAGGGTAGCTATTTAGGGACGAGATGTCTTGGAAAGGTACACAGCTTCCAGTGTGTGCAGAGACAAAATAAAGCACAGCATTAAGCAATTTCCCATGGACTTTAATCAACACCCTAGCCAGGATGGAAATTAGAGAGGGGGCAGGGGGAACTGGAGGAGGGAATGTTTGTTTGATTTTCTGAAATATTCATCTCCTGCAAATGCCTCATCTCTACACCCTCTCTTATGAATGGAAACAGCAGTTAAAATGAGCAAGGGAAAGTTTCTCTCTGTAGGAACCCCAGAAGTCCTCTCTTATTTATATCTAGGGTTCTGCTTTCCTGGTGGAAATTGGTGGTTTTTATCTGTGGACATCTGCCAGAAATCAAATGAAAGGGACAGGTAGGAGAAAATGGCCTATAATTTTGGCTCTGTGGATCTGTGCCATACAATAAATATCCTCAGCTTGGTGTGTGTTTCTGGTATGAAACTGTCAAGAACTCCCTTGAAAGCTCTGATTGTTTGGGTCCATTGGCAGGAAAGTGTGAACCCAACCCGTCCTCCAGGGTGGAGCTAATAAGCTGCTCCGGTCCCCCATTGCTCTGTCCTTTTGAAATGAGGGGTAAAGATAACAATAAAAACCAAGAATCCTTAAATCTCAGGAGAGAGCGGAGAGGTGAAAGAAGATCTGTTTTATGGCATACCTTCAATAAAAACGATTTACAGGCAAGTCATTTTCTCTTCCTTCTAGGTGTTAGATTGAGAGGATCCAGTAAACTAACCCCCAGGGACAGCTTGGTATAAATAAAAAAAAATCTGACAACTGTCAAAATAAATAGCAACCAATCAGAAATACAATGTTAAGGGAGGCTCCGGTTCTGAAATGATTTAGGGGAGTGTTAGTCTGTGACGGCTAGAGTAAGGACTTAAAGGAACATTGGGATGGAATTGGGAGGCACCCCAAATCTCAAACTTGGAGACTGATTGAGTGAAATGGGTAATATGGATTTGATTTAATTTAATCTCTTCAGGAATAACCAAAGGCTTAATATTAGGGAAGAATATATTCATGCATTCATTCATTCATATAGGCCATCAGCCAGTGCCTTCTCTGGGCAGGCTGTGAGCTGGTGATGGAGATGCAGAGTGGAAAGACAGCCCCATGCACTAGGAGCTCAGAGCACGGAGGGGCCATAGGTACTTAGAGAGAGGAAGTAAATGTTGAGTGGCATTGTGGGAGAGGAAACTAACCATGCATATGTGTATCTGTGCCTGCGTGTGAGCTGATGATTGGCAGAGCTGAGTTTGAAGGCCATGGAGGAGTTATACAGGTAAATGTGGGCTGGCTATTCAAGCCTGACAGGTAGGAGAGTCATTCGTTCATTCGTTCAACACATATATTGAGCTCCTGCTTCATTCTACACACAAGTTCCCAAAGTTCCCAGAGACCTCGTGGACAAGATAGTGTTCTACCTTCTGAGAGCTCATGTTCTAGGCACTTTACAAGGAGCAAATAAGCAAACAAATCAGCGAAGAAGAGGATTTCAAATGGTGATGGATGTCATGAAGACCGTAAGAAAGTGCGTGATCTGAGCCCATTTCTTTACTGGGAAGCCACTTTGTGATTTCTCTTACTTGCAACTCAGGTAACACAGTATTGGACACCCTGTATCAGCAATGCTATGACCTGGGGGAAGAATATTTCAGGGGCAGGGAGCAGCAAAGGTAAGGGATTTTAGGGGGAATAAGCTTGGTGTCTGCAAGAATCAGAAGGCTGTTAGTGAGGGAGACAGGGGGAGAGATGATGTGGTCAGAGAGGTGGGCATGGGCCAGAGGGTGTAGTGCTGTGGGCTCTCTGGTAAGAACTCCAACAAATGGCAAAGGGCAGCAGTGGGTGGGTAGGCCAGTTGGTTGGCTATCGTGGCAGACCCCGTGGGAAATCCTGGTGGCCTGGGTGGAGGTAGGAGTGGTGGATGTAGACAAAGGATGGCAGAGTCAGTAAGACCCACAGAAGGATTAGATGTAATGGGAGAAGAAAAGAGGCACCAATAATAACTCTTCAGATTTTTGCAGGAGCAGCAGGCAGATGGTGGCCATTCATCAAGGTGAGGCAAAGGAGCTGTGTTTACAGATAGCAAGCTTTTGAGAATTTAAGATGGTTCAGTATGGCATAAACGCAGGTTCATGGAAAGGGGCAGGGGATGGCCTGAAGGACAGGCAGAGGACGTGAAGAATCCTGTTGGCTTGTGTGAGGGCCAAAAGGCCCTAAGGTGCAACAACACTGTCAGGTTTTTTTTTTTTTTTTTCTTCTTTTGAGACAGAAGAGGAAGCTCCTTTGGAAGGATGTGGCGGGAAGCAGAGGGACAAAATCAAATGCTGTTCTGATTGTCCAGGCCGAGTTGGTGATAGCCTGAAGTCAGATGGGAGTGAGACAAGTAGACAGATGCTTGAGCTATGGAATGAGGGAAGAGGCAGGGCACAGGGACTCGGTACACGTGTGAGATGAGGGAGGTGGTGATGAGGGACTCATGTTTTCTGGGTGGTGTTTGCATTCATGCCACTGCCGCGGGGAGCAGGGTGAAGATTCAGGAAGTGAGTGCAGTTACCGACACAGGTGTAGTAGATAAGGTGTGTTGCTTCTCCTGTATCCATTTGGCTTTTCCTCCCTCCTCACAGCACTCTCCTGCCTCTTACTGGTCCTGGTCCTTCAGGGGAAGAAGACCCCACCCCATATGAGAGATTGTCTCCCGTGTAGTTGGGTAACCTACCCCTGGCCAATGATTAGGCTGAGCGTGATCATGTGACCAACTTGGGCCAATGAGATAGGAGGAGAGGTTTTCTGGGGGCTTCTGGGAAAGTGGCGTCTTTGCTTTCATCTGAGAACATCCCTAAGTGACTGTTTCTGGTCCTCTGGGTGTTGTCCTTTGGGATTGTGCAGCCCCACAGCAATGTACGTGTCTCGCTAGGCTGAGGACCATGAGAAGAACAGGTGAACAGGTCAGAGTTGCCCAGGTATGTGAACAGCCCATTCCTTTATTGGGAAGCCACTTTGTGGATTTTTCTTACTTGCAACTCAAAGCTTCTCAACAGATACAAGGACCAGTGGGACAACATGGTAGATTTTTCTAGTGGGAACGTGGGCTTTCTGGCTAGTGCTGGACCCACGCTAGGGGCTGATATGGAAAAACTCTAACAGTCACACTCTTCTGAGAGTTGGTATCAATAGGATCATTTTCTTATTCAAATAAAACTTTTACTTTTAATGGGGAAGGAAGTGGAGTCATGAAAGGAAGCACTTTCTTGAAGAGCATACTATATGGTGTGGTCATGTACAGGGTGGATTATGGAACTTTGCTGTAATGAAAAATCGAAAGGAGAGATGCTAATCATTGGAATGATTCAAACACTATTCAAAGAGAAGCTGAATGACCTATTTTCTGAGATTTTTTAAAAGCAGGAATTGATTTTGTGTTGGTTGCTCCAAGTGACCTCTAAGCAGCATAGGTATCCTAGAGGAACAAAGATGGGAGCTTTGGGGTCTGGGACATGCGAAGGCCAAGTCCAGCTCACCCTTATGAGTTCCCTGAACCTCATTTGTAACATGGTGAAAACAACCATTCCCCAAGGAGGTCCTGTGAATTAAATTGGGAAATGCACGTACAGAGCTTGTACTGTGCCCAGCAAAGCAGTAGGAGTCTATACTATATACAGGCAGCCCCCAGGTTATGAACAAGATAGGTTCTGTAGGTTTGTTCTTAAGTTGAACTTGTATGTAAGTTGGAACAGGTACATTTACCTCTTACCTGTAGTTGTCTCTGTTTGTAAGTGTGAGTTTTATGTAAGTCAGATGGTCGTAACTCAGGGACTTACTGTAATAGCCCCTGTTCATAAGTGTGAGCTGTACATAAGTCAGATGTTTGTAACTCAGGGACTGCCTGTATAGTCTCTCTCTCTCTCGATCCCTTTTCTCTCCTCCCCTTCTCTCTTGCTTTCTCTCAAGCACTCCTTCCCTCAGTCTTTCATCTCCAGCATCCTCTCCTCATGAAATGGTTACCACCGACCTCTGCTTGTCAGGTCTGGTCAGTCTTTGGCCCTCTTTGTACTTGACCAGTTGGTGGCATTTGATTGGTTGCTCACTCCCTCCTTGAGCTTCTTCTCTACTTGCCTTTGGGCACCCCCTTGCTTGGCTCTCTTCTTGCTCACTGGCTACTCCTTCTTGGTCTACTGGTGGGCTCCTCCTCATCTTCTGCACCCCTCAATGGTGGAGTGCCCAGGACTCGATCTGCAAGCCCCTCTTTTCTAGCTGTACTCACTCTTCTGGCTCCTTATCTCAGTCCAGATGAAGCCCAGCATCCTTTTCACAGCAATGAGACACTACCCACTCTGTCCCCCTTCCCAATTGGTGCCCTCGCCCCCAGTTCATCTCCTCCACTTCCTGTTTCTGGAAAATGCCAAGCACATCCTCCCTTCCAGCCTCTTTGCTAGCTGTTCCCTTACCTGGAGCCCCCCACCTCACTTCTTCAGGTCTTTTCTTTGCTCAAATGTCACAGGGACCCTCCCCAGCCACCCTGCATAACCTCGCAACTTCCCACCGCCTCACTCTTCATCCTCTCATCTCACTTTATTTCTTTTCAAAGCACTTCATCACCACCTAATCATTATATGTTTATCTGTGCATTCTCTCTTTCCCCCACTAGAATGCCAACTCCATGAGGTCAAGGATCTTGTTTTATGCTCCATTATATCTTCAGATTCTATCACGGTATTTGGCACAAAGCGGGCTCTCCATAAATATCTGTTGAATGAATGCATTTGTTGAGGGTAACTGCTATTGTTATTACTAATGTCATCATTATTATTACTGTTAGTATTATTTTTACCAATTTTAACATTCCGTGGTTTATGCTTGCAAAGCCAGAGGTAGGGCCAATGATCTCCCAAGATTCCTTTCGGTTTTCCAAGCCCCAGATCCATAACACAGTGGATGTAAATTGCTTACATGGGAATGGATCCAAACAGAATTACTGATGCTCACAGGCCTCAGAATCACCACTCTGTTGGACATCCTGGGCTTCCTAAGAAGCCCTTCTGAGCGATATGGTTAGACAACCACTTAGACATGTCTGCTTTGGAGGCAGTTTGACCTATGGTGAGAATGTCAAATGAAACAAAAACATTCTGACATTTTAAGAGCTTTAATTTACTCACGATAAAAGCTATAGCATCTGAATATGTCAAGTTTATAAGGCATAGACTTTAGAACAGGAATATGTGCCTATCTAAGGCAAGGGCATGTCAGTGAGTTGATTGACTTGTTAAAGGAGTATACCAGGAACATATTTGGAAGAAACGGAGGATGCATGGGCAAAATACATCTCCATTTTGGTTTAGGGTGAATCTGCCCTTCTCACTGTGTTTGAAGTTAGGTTATATGTGAAATTAAACAATTGCCAAGGTGATTCAAATAGGTGTATCTCAGAGGCCCCAGAAGGACAGGACCCTATGGATTATTCCCAGTCAGTAGGCTATAGTGGAAAAAGCATGGACTTTGGAGTCATACAGACTTAGGGGTGAATCTTAGCTCTCCTGTGTAGAGGCTGAGCAACATCAGGTAAGTTCCTATCCATCTGTGGGCTTTGGTTTCCCACCTTCATGTGGCAGAGACTACTAGGAGCCACCCACATCTGTTTCTTCTATAGTCTAGCACTCAACTTGCCTGCATCTCCCAACCTTTCTTGCAGTTAGACATGACCATGTGTCTGAGTTCTGGCCAGTGGCTGTGATGAATGGGATGACTGTCACTTCCGAGCTTAGACAATGAGAACCTCTCCCAGGGGTGTGCTGCGTCCCCTTCTGCTTTGAGGCAAAGGATTGTGGTAACTTCAGAAGTTGTGTGCAATATGGTAGAGCCACAAATGGAAAAGCATAGATCTCTGAATTGATGTGTGGAGGAGAGCTACTTGTTTTGGACTTAGAGGAAAGTGAGAAACAAACTTCTGTGTATTGAGCCACTGGGATTTGGGAGTTTAGTTGTTATATCAGATACCATTACCTGATACCTTTGCAAGAATAGAGCTACCGTTTTCCCCAGAGGGCTGAAATATGTTTTTTGTGTTTGAAGCTTCCAGAACAGATTTTGGTATGAAGGAGGAGTTTACTAGAAATTAGTTCTTTACTATCTTTTTGCCTCGTTAGTCTACAGTAATCATTACATATTGATTTGTGCAAGGTTTTGCTAGGCTAGGCTGTGAGGAGGATTCAAGAAGTATAAAAACACAGTCCCAGCCCTCAAGTTCCTCACTGTGGGGAAGGCAGTTATCTTTCACGTGGGTATGCATCCTAAAATATCAGGCTTCTGAAGGACAAGAGTGGCGTGAATATCTCCAGGATTAGCTATTAGAATTCAAAGGAACGTCTCTTTGGTCAGGCTAGTTAGGGAACACTTAATAAATCACCCAGATATTGCAAGAATGGTACATAGGCCACTTTGAATAATGGCCAATCAAAAAAGAATTTCTATTTCATTTTGGGGGAGAATAAACGTGCTATATTCATTCTCTTAGCGGATATTCATTGCTAACCATGTTAGCAATGGAGGCTATTTAGAAAACTAACGTAGAATATGGGAAAAGCTGTAAATTAGGACAAAGATGTTTGTTACTGTCCCATTTATAATGTCAAAAGACAGAAACAACCCAAATGTATAACAGTGTGAGAGTGTTTAAATAAATCATAGTTCATCCCTTTGATGTGGTCTGTTCCTAAGAAATTCCCCTGAAGTCCATAGCTTCGGTTATCACTTTCACATCAATGACTCTCCCATTTATAACTCTGGACTTGACATCTCCAAGCTCAGGGTAGAGTGCTATGGCATCACAGCTCACAGCAACCTCCAACTCCTGGGCTTAAGTGATTGTCTCTGCCTCCCAAGTAGATGAAACTACAGGTGCCTGCCACACGCCTGGCTATTTTTTGGTTGCAGCCATTGTTGTTTGGCGGGCCCCAGCTGGATTCGAACTCGCCAGCTCAGGTGTATGTGGCTGGCACCTTAGCCACTTGAGCCACACGCGCCGAGCCACCCAGCTATATTTTGGTTGTAATTATCATTGTTGTTTGGCAAGCCCGGGCTAGATTCGAACCTGCCAGCTCTGGTGTATGTGGTTGGCACCTTAGCCACTTGAGCCACACGTGCCGAGCCCGGACCAAAATTCTTAACATAGCCTACTCCGTACCTCATTGCCTGGGCTGTACCTCTGTCTGCACTCTCACCTCTTTACACTCTTCTCCACCTCTTTCTCCATAATCCAGCCACACGTTGCTGCATCAGCTGTTCCCTTTTCTCACAGTACACTTTCTAAACCCACTCTTTCCCTCCCCCTAGGAACATCAGTGCCAGCTTCCTCCAATTCTCTAATTCTCACAGACTCTCGCATCCTCTGATTCTCATGGTCAAATCCTCTTTGATTTTGCACCGAGGTCGTATTTCTTTGGGACCTGCTCTGGTGTAGCCTGGACAGAGGGAAAAATGACTCAGGGTTGTTCTAGATGGTGAGGAAGACAGGTGTTAAAATTTTTTTTTACTGATAATACAGAGGGGTGGGTATTTTACCTTTAGATAACCGAGTGGCAAATGACAGATCATAGATCTGATATTGAATTTGAATCAGGGCTAGTCGTTTGTGTCAAAAATATGTACTCTGTGCCAATCACTGTGCTATTTTCCCTACTCTTGTGGAGCTCACCATTTATGTAACAAGTTTCAAAAGCCTGGGTATCAGGAAAGCAAATTTGTATTCAAGGAGCTCCTGAGAATGTGTTTTATTTCCTTGAATAAGACATTTAATTTTCCGATTCTCAGTTTCAATCACAATCCTTACTGACTGCCCCGTGGTGACGCGGGCAGGCATTCACACTGCTAAAATACTTGGCAATCTCAGGCCTTGAATGTGATGCAGGGAAGTTGTGCTTTGAATCCGACCAGTTAAAAGTGTGGCATTCTTAAGACCCTGCCTTGATCCCCCCAGAGGATCTGGGTTATTATGCCAGAGAGCAGAGCAGGTTCTGGCTGGCAAGGACCCAGGGATTAACGTCTTGGGCGTTAACATCATAATTGTGCCACATAAAGGCAACAGTATCTGCTGTGTGAGGCTATGGTGCCAGAGGCCATGTTGTACCTCCCTGATGGCCAGGACCTCATCTCAGGAGGCAGCCTGGGGGGCCTAAAGGCTGCACTTAGCACGTGCTCAATAGCTACTCTCTGGTGGTGAAAAGCTCTCATTATGGTGAAGAAATTGACTTGTGTCCTGGGCTTCTTGGAAAAACACTGGGGACCCATGGGAGAGGCTTTGTGCCTGAAGGTGCCCAGGGATTGGTAATTGAGTTACCACTGAAGTGATGAGAGGCTGTGGTCACTGACAAGTATGAGTGGAACAAGGTTGGCAGGTTGTCACACAGCCTCCCGGCAAAGCCATTCTGCATTTTCTCTTTGGCATGGAGAATATGGGAATTCACTTAAAAAAAAAAAAAGTGTTTACTGAGGCAGGAAAGTCTACTGGTCAGGAGGGCAGCTCAGAAGTCAGACTGCAGATATCTAGGGATGGCAAAGGGATATTGGCTTGCTGGGAGAGGGTCACCATTCTCCACATTGTCACATGCTTTGTCTCATTTGATGGCAATGTTCCTGGGGAGGCCGATTCTCTTATGTTTATTTTCCAGATGAGGAAACCAAGGCTCTAAGAGATTGGATGACCTGCCTAAAACCACATAGATGAAAGATGGTGGATCAGAAGCTTGTCTGTTTCTAAGCCCACCTTACTGCCTTTACTCCGTCATGAGTCCATTTGTGAGTGTGAATGAATTATGTCCATATCACCTTCTGTGCTCAATATCCTATTTCCAAGAGAGATCTCAACGCCATCTATTAATGCCACCTCCCATGATCCAGAGGGCTCCCACTTGGAGACCCTCTGCCTCTTCTTTCTTCCTTCTCTGCCCCCCATTGGCGCGGGGTCAGATTGAACTGTGTCCCTTCCCTGCCCCATGCCCTGCAGTTATGCCCTTCAGAGATTTCCCACGGCCATTTGGCTGGGGTCAGGAACATGTAATGACACCCGTGAGGCTTTGCATCTTCTGGCTCCTGCCTATGTCTCCAGCACTATCTCCTTCCACCTTCCCCGTGTGCCTTTTTTCCCCTATCCTTGCTGGTCTTCTGGTAGTTTCTGGAAAGCACTGAGCTCTTGGTCTTGCCTTCAAGTTTTATATATGCTGTTCCCTCTGCCTGGAACACTTTTCCCCAGTTATTGCCTGGATGACTTCTATTCAACTGTTCTGAACCTCTCTGTTGACCCATGTTCCTCTCTTCACTATCCTGTACTTTTCACCTTTCTAAAATCATTTACAAATGTCTTTTCATTCGTGACATCACTGTTCCTGTTTTTCTCCCCCTCTGTTTTATGAGCTCCTCTAAGTTGAGGACCAGGATGGTTTTGTTCCCCAAGACACACCCCTGCATTGCACACACCCAGCACACAGTGGATTTCCAGCACACACTTTTGGTATTTGTCAAATGAATAAACAGTTCTCAAGAGCTATTAGCATCGTTCCTTACAATGTGAGTGCATTCAAGCATATTTATAGACTCCCGTTCATTATAACTCAGTTTTCATCCATTTATTCACCCATGAGTCATTTCCATCAATATTTACTAAGCACCAACTGGGTGCTGAGGATGCAAAAGTGACTGAGAGGACGGGCCAGCCCTCCAGTGAGTTGGTGGGGGCGTGGTGTGGTTAGGGAAGTAAGGGCCCAGCCCAAGCTTCCGAGGATCACAGATCCCCACTTACTCAGCTGTGTGTCCTTGGGCAAGTCACTCCACTTCCCTGAGCTCTACATGGCTCATCTATAAAATGGAGATTATAACAACCATCTTAAAGGGCCATTTTGATACTAAACTGAGTGAAAAAGGACATAAAACCAAAACCCAATAAAGAGAAGATAATTGTGGGCGGCGCCTGTAGCTCAAGTAGGGTGCTGGCCCCATATACCGGAGGTGGCGGGTTCAAACCTGGCCCCCGGCTAAAAAAACTGCAAAAAAAAAAGGAGAAGATAATTGTTTCCGTTGTCTATTTTGATTACTTAGGAGGGCATAAAGAGAAGTTAGGTCATTTCTTATTAAGGAGAGGGGGTTATTAGGGAAACTCTTATAAGTGAGTACCACTGAGGCAAGTGGATGGGAGGGGAAGGGTTTTGGGGTAGAAGAAGGGGTGAGAGCTAAGAAGGACTTCCGGGGATGTGTATTTTGAGAGTTTGTATCCCCCTGCTTCTCTCCTTCTCCCCCGATTGGTTCAGTTTGCCTTAGAGAATCCCACCCCTACTCCTCCCTGTCCCATCTCTGTTCTCATCCTCCCTCTCCTTATAAGCCTGTCCCTGTTATTGCCCTTTCCCCTTCAAAACTGGGAAGGATGAAGACTGGGAATATCTCTGCCATCCATCATATCAGACTGGAGTTGGCAGCTTTGGTTTTAATAGTAACGACTCCACTTTTCTCTCCCCACATGTGGGGGACTTGGGCCCCAGAATGGACAGGCCAGTGAGACATAGTGACACTTAGCAGCCCCTTTGAGATGAATGGGAACCCTCTCATCTGCCTTCCTCCCTGGGCAGGAAGCCGCCAGCACCAGCACCATTTGGTGGAGGGGCCCTTTAGCCCCACAGGGGCATTCTCCAGTGTCCCCAGGCTCGTGTCTATGGGGGTCTATTTAAATGTGCACCAGTAGTGTGAGCCTCCGTCTCTGAGACCAAAATTCAGCAAAATATCAAAAGCAAACAGCTCTTGCTTCTGCTGTTTAAAACAGAAGAAAAGGTATGGTAGGAACTCTGGGAGCTGGGCCACCAGGGTTCACCTTCCAGCCCTGCCACTTTGACCAGTTAATATGGTTGTGCCTCACTTTCCTCACGTGCAGAATGAAAATGATGAGAGTAGCTCCTTCCTGGGGACTGCTGCAAGGAATTATTGCAGCGGTAAGTGGGAATGACTCAGAAGACCGCTGGATCCATAGAGAAAAACCTGAGAATTGTTGACTGGTACTATTTACTCCTGGCGGGACCTTCCCAGTGCAAGGGCTAGAGCAAGGTTACAAGAGCCCAGAAAAATCACTGGCCTCCCCAAATCCTACTTCTTCCTGCTCCCTGGGGAGTGAGATTCCTTCACTCTAGAGCAGTGTCTTTCATGGCGTGGTAATTAATGGAGAAGCTGGTGCCAGGATGGAGGAGCCAGGACTCTGCAGCTGGGCAGCCTGCAGGACTCAGGTCTGCCATTTACTAACCACCTGGCCTGGGATAAT
Source organism: Arctocebus calabarensis (assembly GCA_963573935.1). Lineage (NCBI taxonomy): Eukaryota > Metazoa > Chordata > Mammalia > Primates > Lorisidae > Arctocebus > Arctocebus calabarensis. Next base: position 6,584 of record CAUYON010080786.1, on the reverse strand, counting down.
TGCACACCCTTTCTGTTACCTTGGTTCCCTGCAGGGTGGGAACACACCACCCATTTTTGGGGGTGGGGTGGGGCTGACCATTCAGCTCCTGTTCAGGCCACCTTCATTTCTCCCCCACCCTGATCACTGCAACCTTCTCCTAATGGGCCCCTTTGTTTCCGAGCTTGTTCCCATACAGCCTGTTCCTCACCCACCAGCCAGAGCCAGCTTCTAAAAAGCCAGGTCCATGAAGGCTGCTCCTTCATTTAGATCCAATGGCTCCTGACTTCCCTCTGTAGAGTCCTGACAGACGCTTCCATGTCTGCCCTCCACTTCTCCATCTCTGTCTCATGGATTTCTCCCCCTCATTCACTCTGCACTCTCCCACTTGCCTCCTTCTTGTAACTCACCAAGCACTCTCAGGACCTTTGCACATGCCCTTCTTTCCATCTATAATGCTCTTCCCTTGACAGCAACATGACTTACTTGCTCATTTCCTTTGGGGGCTCTGTTCAGCTGTTACTTCCTCTGAAAAGCCCTCCATCGCTACCCTATCTGTGTGCCTATAGCATCCCTTTCTGTCACTTTGTCCCCTCGCCCTGCATTATTATTCTGCAGGGCACTTCTCACCGCCTGACTCACATTTATGCATGTTTGTTTATTGCATCTTTCTTTCCATTAGTCTGCAGAGCCCATGAGGGGAGGGCCTTTGCCTTTTTGGCTGGATCTCTAGTACCTAGAACAGTGCCTGGCTTGGTGTAAGCATTTCTTGAATGAATGAATGACTGCATGGTAAGCAGGAAGGATTAATGGTGTTTGTAAAAATGTGCCTGGTCCATTGTAGGTGTCTGATAAATTTGAGTTTTGAATTCCCTCTTCATCAAACTAGAGAGCATGCTTAAAATGCACAACCCGTGGGAGGGCCAGCAGGTTGGCGTTAATTCACAACGGAGTCCTGGAAAGGGGAGGACCAGTTGGGAGGCCAAGGAAGCAAGCCAGGGGCCCTGAGGACAAACTTCACTTGCTAAGCAATTTTGCCTCTGGCCAGCTCTGTTTATGTCTGTGCGTCTCCAGGCAATGAATTGCATTACCCTTTTCATTCTAATAATATGAACCGAATTCAGATGTGGTATTTGATGATGTCTTGTCTACTGAACGACTTCAGGACTGCCTGGCAATACTGCAGCAAATTACTGTCAACTTGAGGACTGCCGTGCTTCTTGCCAGAGGGCTAATGTTTCCATGGAAAATCCTGGTCATTCACAGTTTATGTCTCAAAAATGAATTTTTATTTCATTGGCTTAATCTTTTGAGTTATCACAAATGTGTGTTTATTCTCTGGGACACTTCCAGTGTAAGATTCTTGTAACAAGACCAGAGCTGGAAAAAGATTTCCTGAAGAGAGAGAAAGACAAGCCTTCCCTGCCTGGTTGGAGTTGCTGTTTGTATGATACCTGCTGAGAGAGAAGAGGGTAGACTGGACTCTTTCCAAATATCGGGGGGAAGCTAATGCCAATTGGGGAGGGCATGGGAATCTTAAGACCGAGGCTGACAGGGACCTAGGGAAGGGGGCGGAGGAGAGAGGGGCATGTGTGAATGACTTACAGTGGTTTTCTTTAAAATTAAATGCCTGGAAGTCTGATGCATCCAGCAAGTCTCTGGCCCTGGTGCATAGTAAGCACTCAATAAATGTCAGTTGAATTGGGGTTGACTTCAGCTGGGGGATGTGGGGGGTGTTAGCTGCTGTGCTCTGTTTGGGGAGTCCACCAAGTCCCTCCCCCTCTGCCCCCAATGCATTTATATTGCCCGGTAATCTGTCACAAATACCCAGTAGTGTCAAAGAGAAGGATCCAGCCCTTCCCTGGGGAATCTCCCGGGTAGACACATGGCGAGGTTCCACCCCCACACTGGGTCTCTGAGTCAGAAGGGCATGTTTCTGCTGGGACTAATTTTACTACTGTTGTTTCTCCTCCATCAGTGCAACCCCGTTAGCTTTTTAGGGAAGGGACCTGCACCAGCTGAGATCTGGAGATTGGTTTTCTTGACAATGAGGAATTTTCTAAACCAGCCTCCTACTCTGCTTCCTCATCTTCCGTCCTTAGACAACAGAAGAAAGACAGACTGCACTGTGGGAGCGTCATTGCCAAACTTCTGTTGCTCATCTGCCTGTCTTGGGCCAAAAGCGACCAGGTTAGTGATTGTAGTCAATCCAATGTGAAGGGATTATTGTGAGCATCAGTTACAGACATATGTGACAAGTAAGAATGGGTGTCCAAAGAGCTTTTCAAAGCAAGACATGAGGGCCAGGCACGGTGGCTCATGCCTGTAATCCTAGCACTTGGGAGGCCAAGGTGGGTAGATTGCCTGAACTCACAGGTTCGAGACTAGTCTGAGCCAGAGCAAGACCCCGTCTCTAAAAATTAGCCAGGCGTTGTGGCAGGCACCTGTAGTCCCAGCTGCTTAGGAGGCTCAGGCAAGAGGATCACTTGAACCCAAGAGTTTGAGGTTGCTAAGAGCTAAGATGCCACGGCACTCTACTAAGGGTGACAAAATGAGACTCTGTCTCAAAAAAAGCAAGACCTGAGACAGTTATGAGGTCAGAAGATAGAAAGGAATTAGCAAGGGGAATCTTTTGTTCCTTCTCTTCCTTTCTCCTTCCTTCCTCTCTCTTTTTCTTTCTTTTCTGCCTATCTGTTTTTTTGGGTCTATCTACCTATCTATTTTTTTAAACTATACAATATATATTTCCTAAGCCCCTACTGTATGCCTTGTACTGTGTTAGTCCTTTGGGGTGTAGTAATGCACAAAGCAGACAAAACTCTTTGCTCACTTTTACTTATCATGATGTACATCTATCTGTCTATCTATCTTTCTATCTCACACAGTGATCTAAAACAAAACAGACATGATAAAATCATGAAAAGAATGGGGGTCAAATAATATGTCCTTCAGAAGACCAGAACCAGAGGGAAGACCAGAAGACCAGAACCAGAGGGAAGACCAGAACCAGAGAAATAAAGCAACACCAGTGGGCAGGCCATTGTGTTGCTATTGCTAAGTGGGGACTGTGGCCCAAAGCTCCCTGATAGCCAAAGCAGAGAGGGAGTGTATATCAGTTACATGACTCTTATTGTTCAGAAAGAGACATCACTACTTTCCGTATTTTTTTTCTCATGATAAAATCTATTCTCTAATCTAATCATGTTACCTTATTTAAGCCTCAGAACACATCTTATGACTTAGTTGCCATCATTACCCCCATTTTGCAAAGGAAAAAAAAAATTGAGGCTTAAAACCATGTATTTCACTGCCTGTCTTGCAGGAAAATTTTAAAAAAGCACATGAGTGGTCCCTGAGTGAAAGCCTAATTGCTCTGGAAGATAGTCTCCTGGCAGGGATTGGGGAAAAAATAACAAGAGAGAGGTGCTTCCATTTTTAGTGGGAAAACTTAATATTAAGTGGAGAAGTCATCATGTTTTAGGCCCAAGACATCCCAACAGCCTAAAAATGGGAAAACCAGAGCTGTCAAGTCCCAGGCTCAAGCTAACCTGTGTTAACCTGGCTTAAAAATCCTATAGCCATTTCTGTTATCACAAAGGCATGATCTCAGCAAGAGAAAGGAAGAACAATCCCGGTTAGTCTGGCTGCTGCCTGTTCTCAGCTTCAGCCCTTTCCAATGGCACCTCATTAGTTCTCCAAGAGCTGCTGGATTGACTGACCCTGCCCGGAGTCAAAAGACGCTCTCCAAGGTGCTGAACCAAGGGGGGCCCATTTTTTTCAGATTGGCTTCTCTGACTGCTCCTGGTAACCACTCTAGCGTTCTGGCCAGTTGAATTGGAGACAACTTGCATGGCCAAGCTGAGAAAATGTGCCAATCTATAAGTATTCAAGTTTATTAACACCAAGGCAGCATAACTTTGTGACCTTGGGCAAACTTCTGTGCCTCAGTTTTCTTACCTGTAAAATGGTACTAATAATAACCCTACAAAGGGTTTCTGTGAGAATAAACATTATTATTAAGTACTCAATATCATGCCTGGCAAAATAATAGGTCTTATATATGTGCTTTTTAAAAAAATGGCTACATTCCTTAAGGCAAAATTGCTTGGTAATGGGGTCATCTCTGGGATTATGAACTGGCAGAATTCCTTCATGCCATGGGATAAATGGAGCCCCAAGGGATGCAGTGATGGCAGAGGACACGGGAAACAGTGTCTTACTTTCTTTCCTCCATCACATTTACATGCCAAGACCAAACCCAGCACCACATCCAGTTTTCTGTTGCATCTCAGAACTCTAAGCCCTTCATTAGTGTTTTAAAATGTTGAATTCTGTGTGCTATACCATTTTTAAACACCAGCTGTTCATCAACCCCAGAGGTGACAGGGAGCCAGTGCTGGGGGTTGTTCAATGCATATCCACATCTCTTGGCTTCCTCGCAGGGATGTTAGGGGGTCTAATTAATTACTGTTTGCAAAGCAACTCAGAAATCCTCTAGTGCAAGTTGCTATAGAAATGCAAGTTGTTGTATTATTATTACATGTGCTTGTAATTGTCTTCAAAGTTTACTTATTGGGCAGGGAAAGAGGGAGAATATATTTTCTTCCTTGATGGAAATGGATAATGCTTTGTAAATTGGCATTTATGGATGCTAAATCACTTTATGAAAACATTGTATCTCCAGGGCTACAGGAATCTCATAATGGGAAATGCACATGAAGGGTTTCTCCCTCCACTCCTGCACCCTCCCCTCCATTCAACTCCTATTTCCAGAAACAAATGTGAAAAGAAACATTATAAGAAGCAACCATGTGTAGCCAAACTTAAAAAGCCTCAATACATATTTTAATAAAAAATTTCCTTCATAGAGTCAGATTCTTTTTTTTTTTTTTTTTTTTTTGGCTAGAACACTTGTCTCATTAATGTATGCTAAAGACTTGGCAACATTAGGTTGAAATCAAAACTCAAAGCAGAAACAAAGCAAGTTAGGGATAGACATAAATTCCAATCATTAACATTATCTGTTAGGCTCCTCCACCTCAAACACTATCAAAAATATTGGCTTGGGGGCAGTGCCTGTCGCTCAAAGGAGTAGGGCGCTGGCCCCATATGCCGGAGGTCATGGGTTCAAACCCAGCCTTGGCCAAAAACTGCAAAAAAAAAAAAAAAAAAATATATATATATATAAATATATATATATATATGCTTGGGCTTGGCACCCATACACAGTGGTTATTGTGCCGGCCATAAACACCAAGGCAAGTGGGTTTGAACCTGCTAAAACAACAATGACAACTGCAATCAAAAAATAGCTGGGTGTTGTGGCGGGTACTTGTAGTCCCAGCTACTTGGGAGGCCGAGGCAAGAGAATCGCTTAAGTCCAAGAGTTTGAGGTTGCTCTGAGCTGTCTTGGCCCTCTACTGTGAGGGTGACATCATGAGACTCTGTCTCGGGGCAAAAAAAGGAAAAATATTGGCTTGGCTTGATTTTGTAAAAATTTGTGCAAAATATCTAATAGCAAGCCTCCCTCGGGGAAATAACTTTCCATTGTTATATATACATTTTCTTTTTTTCCTCACTATTTTCTCCTATTTTGTGGAGAAATTTTATGGGTATGGTTGACCACTATCGGATGGAACTTATTCCCTTTCCTTTAAGGTATGTTCTATTTCCTAATTCAAGTTTGAGATAATGTCTTCAATTCTGGCATGCTGAGGAAAAAAAAAAAAAGCTCAATGGAATTAAAATTTAGCACTACACAGAGGAGGAATACCAGGTCTTGTTTGTGAGCTGTTCCAGTGGTGATGAGATCCGAATTAGATAAGAATGCTGTCATTGCCATGATCAGCAGCTCCTCAGCCAAGTTTTATCTATAGCTTCACAAAATTGATTTGCAATCAGTTATATTTGTTTTTTTTAAAATCCCATCAAATCCAAGGAGCCTATTTCAGTCTGCAAAATCGAGCAGATAATTGGCTCCTTTATGTGAATAAAATGTAAAACCTGTACCTGGCATAATGGCCATTTTCTCATTCCCCAGCAGGCACTTTGAGCTGCAGTCACACCACGCACCTCCTAGGTTTTGTAGTTTCACGCTCTTTTATTCAGTTTGAGATCCTCATCAGCTCTCTCTGCACCCTTTTCTCCCTGCTGTACCCCCCTTCCCAGCTGCAGACACTGATGCTCTCTCTTCCAGCCTCCTGTGGTTACTATTATTCTCACATAATAACAAAGCAAAGAATGAATGAATGAGCTGGGTCTTGCTTACTTTATGAGGGTGGGGCCCCTTGTATATTTCCTTATAGCCCGTGGGGTGTGTTCTGATCTGGGGGCAGGCAGTGACACCCTTTATTCAAATCATCCAGTCACTGCCAGCTCACAGCAGCTCTGGAGGGTTTTTCCCTAGTGGATTAGCCATATTGCAGATGGTCAATGAGTCAAATGATTCTGGCATATCTTTTTTTTTTTTTTTTTTTTTTGAGACAGAGCCTCAAGCTTTGTCACCCTGGGTAGAGTGCTGTGGCATCACAGCTCACAGCAACCTCCAACTCCTGGGCTCAAGCGAGTCTCTTGCCTCTGCCTCCTAAGTAGCTGGGACTACAGGC
>CAUYON010080785.1:0-14321 GCA_963573935.1 Arctocebus calabarensis | reverse complement strand
GCCCTCAGAATGGGAGAAAATATTTGCAAGTTATGCTTCTGACAAAGATTTGATAACCAGAAGACAGAGAACTCCAACATATTAGCAAGAAAAGAACTAGTGGTCCCATCTTAGGGTAGGCAAAGGACTTGAAGAGAAACTTCTCTAAAGAAGACAGGTGCACGGCCTACAGACACATGAAAAATGCTCACCATCCTTAATCATCAGAGAAATGCAAACCAAAACTACTTTGAGATATCACCTAACTCCAGTAAGATTAGCCCACATGACAAAATCCCCAAAACAGTGATGATGGTGTGGATTTGGAGAAAAGGGAACACTTCGATACTGCTGGTGGGAATGCACACTACTATGTTCCTTTTGGAAGAATGTTTGGAGAGTACTTAGAGATCTAAAAATAGACTTTCCATTCGCTCCTATAATACCTTTACTAAGTATATATCCAGAAGACCAAAAATCACATAACAAAGACATCTGTACCAGAATGTTCATTGCAGCCCAATTCATAATTGCTAAGTCATGGAAGAAGCCCAAGTGCCCATTGACTCATGAATGGATTAATAAATTGTGGTGCATGTATACCATGGAATACTACACAGCCTTAAAGAAAGATAGAGATTTTACCTCTTTCATGTTTACATGGATAGAGCTGGAACATATTCTTCTTAGCAAAGTATCTCAAGAATAGAAGAAAAAGTATCCAATGTACTCAGCCCTACTATGAAGCTAATTTATAGCTTTCATATGAAGGCTATAACCCAACTATAGCACAAGAATATGGATAAAGGGGCAAGGGAGGGCAGGGGAGGCTTGAGGATAGGGTGGAGGGAGGGCAATTGGTGGGGCCACACCTATGGTGCATCTTAGAAGGGTACAGGCGAACCTTACTAAATGCAGAATATAAACGTCTTCATACAATAACCAAGAAAATACCATGAAGTCTATATTAATCAGTTCGATGAAAATAGTTCAGACTGTATATGAAACCAGCACATTATACCCCTTGATTGCACTAATGTACACAGCTATGATTTAATAATAAAAACAATAAAAAAAAAAAAAGAAAGAAAGAAAAGCAGCTCAATCTTTGGGATAAACATGCTGTATAGCCAGGACCTGTAGATAACAGGGTTCCCTGGGGAGACTTTCATAAGCTCAGTTCCTGGACATGATGTCACTTGAGCCACTGAGGACTGTTTCCCTGGGTAGAGTTGTTTAGATCTTTGGGGGCTCAGTTGCCATGGCAGGTAAAGTTAGGGAAAATTAACCACACCAGGAGGGAATGAATGGGCCAAGGGGCTGTTTGAAGTCAAGTGCAAACACCTTATAGAAGCCTGAAAGCAGTGTGGGGAAAGGCAGGTTAAGTAATTCCTGTTGGGTATTTGTTTGAAATGTTTTTTTAAAGTTTTATTTATTTATTTATTTATTTATTTATTTATTTATTTATTTATTTATTTATTTATTTATTTATTTATTGAGACAGAGTCTTAAACTGTCATCCTGGGTAGAGTGCTGTGGTATCATAGCTCAAAGCAACCTCCAACTTAGGCTCAAGTGATCCTCTTGCTTCATTTTTTCTATTTTTAGTAGAGACGGGGGGGTCTCACGTTTGCTCAGGCTGGTCTTGAACTCGTGAGCTCAAGCAATCCACCTACCTCAAACTCCCAGAATGCTACGATTACAGGCGTGAGCCACTGTACCTGGCTGCTTGAGATGTTTTGACGAGGGGTTGGGAGAGGAGGACTCCAGTTTCACCATCTCAGAGCCAAGGGCTCTGGAGGATGGGAAACTGGATGTGACATGTTGCCTCTGCTTTTTATCTCTTCAATTAAATCCACTGCTGTGTTCAGTGTGGGCAATCCTTTATCCTTTTCCTCCGTGACAGGAGCCAGGGACGCCACTCCTGCAGGAGGCCCAAAGTTCGGTTGTGGAGGCCGATAAGAAAACCTGCTGTCACGGGACCACAGTGGGGGATGAGTGACATGAAAGCAGTCGTAGAGCCATCGGTATTGTGCACTCGAGCAGCAGGCAGCTGAGCTGTCACTCCAGCTGTTATTTAGTAGCTGTCAGATTTGGGCCCAGTTACTCTGCCTCTCTGTGGGGCAGACTCCTCACCTGTGAGCTGAGTAGGTAATGCCACCCTTGTAGACTTTTTGGTATGGATTAAATGAGCTAACGTGGGAACTGTGTACTAAGGCAGCCAGCGTGTAGTGTGTGCTCAACCAAGGTTGGTAATTTTTGTGACTTAGGTATTAAGGGCGTACAGAAGAGGACTATATGCTCATCCTGGAAGCAGGGGCTAATCTCCTTTTTACTAACAACACCAGGATGTGGAGGAAAGCTTTCTTGCAGAAAGCCTGAAGCCCTTTCCTGGGCCATGGTGGAGGAGCAGAAGCTACCCCCAGAGAAGCACAAGCCCCCGGACGCTTTGACAGCTGCTCCTTTGAGCATCACTTTCTGTCTTCAGTTCTCAGCTGAGTACAGTAGTTTCTGGCCACAATGAGGAAGAAACAGTTACCGTCATTTCCCCACTAAACCAAAGGGAAATGAGTGACTCACTCCAGCAACATCATGAAAGTGATGAAATTCCCAATGAAAGGGAGTTTCTCTTTCTATCGAAAGGAAATTTTGGCAGGAAGAGTCGGCTGAAGCTATTCCCCAACCTAGGCAACTCTTTTAAAATAATTTATTAATTTAATATTTCTGGTGAGATGTGGTGGCTTCTGCCCCAAATCCTAGCACTTAGAGAGGCTGAAGTGGGACGATCGCTTGAGGCCAGGAATTTGGGCTACATAGTGAGACTGTGTCTCTGTAGAAAAAAGTAGCCGGGCGCGGTAGCACGTGTCTGTAGTTCCAGCTTCTCAGGAGGCTGAGACAGGAGGTTCACTTGAGTTCAGGAGTTTGAGGTTGCAATAGGCTACGGCTGAACCATGGCACTCCAACATGGGAGATGGAGCAAGACCCTGTCTCAAAAAAAATTAACATTTCTATGAACTTTTATTAAGTACTTACTGTATGCTAGGAACTTCAGGCTCCTGGATAAGAGCCTGCACTTATTGGTTCCCTCATATGTGCTAAGCACTGTAGAAAGTACCATCTAATAATCTAATTAACATCTCTAATCTAATGTTCACAACACATCCTCATGAGGTAGGTTCGTTGCCATTCACAGAAAGAAATTAAAACAGAGAGGTTAAAAAATAACTTGCCCGAGGTATACAAGAAGACAGGAAATGATGGAGCAAGGCGTTGAACTTGGGCAGAATAGGTGAAGAGCCCAGATGCCTAAGCACTTACGTTTTCTTGCCTTAACAAGATCTAACCACTCTGTCTAAGGAGGTGTCACACTAGCAAAAGAGCCAGAAAAGAAAAGATAATTAATATACAGTGTAATCCATGCTTGATAAAGGTGTGAACCGAGTTCTGGGGAAGCACAGAGGAGGAGGAGGGAGTGAATTACTTCGGCTGGGAGAATCAGTTTTAGCTGTAATCAGCAACATACTTAAGATTATACAAAATTTCCAAAATATGTACAAACCTAGAATGATGAAAATCTGTCACAGTGAAAAAAAATCTTAAAGTCTAAGATGACTAAAGACTATAAACAGACTAGGTAATCAGCTTGTAAATGAGCAAGAGACAAAGTTAAATTTTTAGGAGTCTATTACGTCAAGTGTTACATGCATACTACAAGCTTCTATGTGACAGAACCACACTGTATCCCGGCTGTCAAAATCACATACTTCAAGTCCCTGCTCCAACTCTACCTCTTGTAAGGTAGTGACCACAATTTATTTATCTTTAGTCACTCGGCATCCTCTGTCTAGCTCACTGCCTGGCTCTAGGTAGGAGCTCAAAGTGTTATTCTGAGTCTTTTAGAAGTTGATTATTCTGGTTTTGGTTAGTTCAGGACCTTACTTTTCTCTCTCTCACCTTTCCCCATTTTCATTTCACACCACATTTATACTTCTCACAGATGTTGTTCACACCTCATTGGTACTTCTCACAGATGTTCAGAGTCAAACTCTCAAATTTACCCGTTTCAACATTTGGAAGAGGATGCATCAAATAGATGCCGCATGAATTCTGGTGGTCACTTTTGGGTCCCTTTTCATCAATCACAGAGAGGCAAAAGTTCACTAAAATGTAGAGAGAAAAAATTGGTTTTATACTGTGCCAAATCCATCCAGACTACCTGCTTACTCGGGTCTGATTCTGTGAGTAGTGGGGTATACATCCTTCTCCAACCACTGGCATCAAAACCATTTACTGGGAAAAAAAGGAAGAGAAGAAGGAGAAAGGGGAAAATGAAAAATGGGAAGAGGAGAGAGAAAAAGATTCTCTTAGCCTAGGTTCAGAAATAAGTGGAGGAAACAAGAATGTCCTGTAAAATGTGATGGGTAATGTTATAAAAAATCACCACTTATGAGACTAATGGACTTGTCTTCACTGAGACTCTGTAAGGATTTGAGGGAAAAAATATCAATCTTCAGTAAGCTTCATCCTTCTGAGCTCAAATCATTATGTCTGATATACCACTAGTCCAGGTGTAGCTGAGAACTAGCTGTTGCCTAAATACTGTGGACATCAGATTTGTCATTTACCCTGTTCTGGTCCCTAACCATTTGCAGAATTACTCCCAGGTGTATCCTGACTTTGATATCCTTTAGGTATACTCTCGGGACATCCAAGATCTCTCCATTAATCAGATTTCTCATTGCATTTGAAATAGACTTCTGCTATTCTAACACAGCCATTCACCATCTGTTGTCATAGACTTTTCTCAGTTATTCATAGTGTTTTAGGACTTTATATCCAAATGATAATGTAGGGTTTTAGTATATTGTAATATCTTGTAAGAATATTTAAGTTTATTTTAAAACATTTTTAACAGCATTTACTAAGAAGAAAGAAAATTATTTTAACATGTGATTTTAATCCAAATTAATATTAAATCCAATATTAATATATTTTTATTTATTTTTGAAAATATTTATTAATACTCTTTAATGCCAGAATTTTTGTTTAGAATCACCAAGATCATGTCACCAACTAACAAGTGATTTTGTCAAAAGATGTGGTTTTTTATTTTGATTTGTTTATTTTAACAATCAATGATTAAGGAATTTTAACAATGTAGTTGAGATTACAGAGTGAGGGCTTTGTTTTTTTAATGGAGATAAAATTTGCATACCTTAAACTTAATCATTTAAAAGTGAACAGTTAAAAAATATTGTTATATGACAACTACCAAACTTTTTCATCACTCCCCTCAATGAAAACCCTACACCCATTGAGCGGTTACTCCTCATTCTCCTGGCAACACCTGGCAACCACCAGATATTTTCTTTCTCTAAGAATTTACCTGCTGTGGGTGTTTCATAAATGAAATCATCTGATATATAACCTTTTGTATTTTCTTTCACTTAACATAATGTTTTTGAGGTTCATTTATATTATAGAATGGATTAGCAAGCTCCATTCCTTTTAATGGCTGAGTAATATTCCATTGCATGCATAGTCCATAATTTGTTTATACATTTATCTGTTGATGAAAGTTTGAGTTGTTTACATTTCTGAGCTATTGTAAATAGCGTTTCTATGTTTTTTTTGTTTTTATTTATTTTTTTATTAAGTCATAGCTGTGTACATTAATGCAATCATGGGGTACATGAATGTGCATGTATTTGCATTTGTTTGAGCTCTTGTTTTTAGTTCTTTTGGATATACATGTATGCATAGGAATAGAATTGCTGGGTCATAAGGTAATTCTATGTTTAACTTTTTCTGGAATCATCAAACTGTTCTCCACAGCACCTGTACCACTTTACCTTTCCATCAGCAGTGTATGAGGGTAATGATCCTCATAAACCTGTATTATTTTCTGTTTTTTTTAAAAATAATCATCCTACTGAATACCAAGTGGTATCACCTTTCTGTTTTGATTTCAAATTTCCTAATGAATAATGATGTTGAACATCTTTTCAAGGGCTTGTTGGCTTATTTATACGTCTTATTCTGAGAAATGTCAATACAAGTCTTTTGCCCTCTTTTTTTGTTGGATTTTGTCTTTGTTGTTGAATTGTAAGAGTTCTTCATATGTTCTGGAAGAATATATTCTTCATATATTCATAAACATATATGATTTGCAAATATATTCTATCATTCTGTAAGTGCCTGTTCATTTTCTTGGTAATGTCCTTTGATGCAAGAAACAAGTTTTTAATTTTGAAGTTCAATTTATCTGACTGTTTGTTGCTAATCATTTTGGTATCATAACTTATGAACCCAAGGTCATGAACATTTACCCCCATATTTTCTTCAGAGAATTTTCTGTTTTAGCTCTTGTATTTAGGTTATTGATCCCTATTGAGTTAATTTTTGTATCTGGCATGAAGTATGGTATAGCTTTATTTTTTTGTGTGTGGATCTCTAGCTATCCTGGCACAGGGCTTCAGTTTTGTGTGTTCATATGTCCTATGTGGTAATAATGATGAATAAAGATGGAGCAGACCAGAGCCAAAGTCTGATCATCACAAGTGAGTAACAGGCCTTGCCTGGCACCATCGGTCCTTTCCCACTTGCTCCTGATAGAACACCGGACAGGGAACAAGCCTGCCTGGAAAGGAGAGAAGACAGGTACACTAGCTTGCTGGGAGAAAAATGATTAAAAGTCATAAAGGTGTGTCATTGAGATTATCTTTCAACCTAGTACCTTGGGCAGGTATGTCTGAACTTAGGTAATTACTAAACAAAACAAGAAACCTAACACCAAAGACATCTTTGCTTGTTGGCCTGTGATTAGAGTGTTAGATGCAAACAGTGAAGGGGACAGAGATGTGTGTCCTGTTTGTTGCCCCACCTTGGCCAGCATGGGTCATTGTCTTCCCTGGCCAGGGGCAAAGGAATCAGTGGAGGCCTGGAGGATCCCATTACATCCCATCCCATGATGGTGGCTATAAGAACACAATGGCAGAGTGGCCAGAGAAAACAGGGTTGCCTGACAACAAGAAGTATGTCAGGAACAGAAGTGGAAGCCAGGACAAAATGTGAGAGGGAGCACATTCTACTAAGTGGGTGAAGAGGCTGACATGGGCTCTTTTTCACATATGTGAGTCATACCATCAAAACCAGAATAAAAGACTTAGGGGGTTGCTGCTGTGACCTTAAAAATTCTAGTTATATAGAAGTAAGTTTCAAAAGTGGCATTTCCATGATATAGCTATGGCAGAGATGGCCACTGTCCATTGAAACATATATATTCTTCTTCATGGTATACACTTTTTGCACAGACAGCTGCATTTCCCAGTCTCCCTCCATCCAAAAGGGGCCATATGACTGGCTGTGGCTAGTGGAATGGGAGTGGAAGTGTTACCTGTCACCTGTAGGCTATGATACATGAGATGACGTGCCATCTCCACAACCACTACTGCCCTCTCTCACTCAGTGTCAAAGTCCAGGGCAACTTCGGCAGTGACACGTTGAAGTTGGCAGAGCCTCTGTCAGGCCAAGTTCCTGAATAATTTTGTGGAGCAGCCATGCTGGACTGTTATGTGAATGAAAAATAAACTTTTAAAGGGATTAAGCCACTTGGTATTTGGTTTTGTAGGTTCCTAAAGCTAGTAATGGCCTAGAGCAATGGTTCTCAAATTTCAGTATGTGTCAGGATCAGCAGATAACTTGATGGAAAACAGATTGTTGGATTCCATCCCTAGAATTTCTTATCCAGAAGGTCCAAATTGGGGCTCAAGAATGTGCATTTCTGTCAAGTTCCCAGATGATGTTGATACTGCTGGTCTAGGGGCCACATTTTGACCACCACTGTTTGAGATAATGCAGTAATACATAAAGAAGTCAAGTGAGGAATGTGCACTAGTCTGATCTCAGGAGTAAGAAAAATTAAAGTAAGCATTAATTTAGAAAATATTTGTTCAGTGACTGCCAGACAATAGCATAAAAACAATGTGATCTGGCTCTTGGTGCATTGACAACCTAGTGGAAATTGATCAGTATATATATATATATACAGTGAATTATAAAATACAACGAATGAAGGGAAAAGGTAGGGGAATATGAGACCAAACAACAGAGAATTTCATTTAGTTTGGCGAGGGGATTGCAATGCTCTTAAAAGGCTTCTTTGAGGCTCAGCGCCTGTGGCTCAATGGGATAAGGCGCCAACCATGTACACCTGAGCTGGCGGGTTCGAATCCAGCCCGGGCCCGCCAAACAACAATGACGGCTGCAACCAAATAATGGCCGGATGTTGTGGCTGGCGCCTGTAGTCCCAGCTACTTGGGAGGCAGAGGCTGGAGACTTGCTTGAGCCCAGGAATTGGAGGTTGCTGTGAGCTGTGATGCCACAGCACTCTATCCAGGGTGTCAGCTTGAGGCTCCATCTAAAAAAAAAGACTTCTTTGAGAAAGTGTCATTTAAGGTAAGATTTGAATGTCTGGAAAAGATAAGTTGTATTTTTACTTTTTAAGGGGAGGGGTGCACTCCAAAGGGAGAGAGTGCATGAGAAAATCAAGGAACTGGAAGAAGGCCCGTCTATCTGGAACGGGAAAGTGAAGGGAAGAATGGCAAGAAACAAAACTAGAGAGGTGTAGGGGAGCCAGATCGTGCATGGGGTGTTGAGCCACATAAAGATTTTGGTTCCAAGAATGGTGTGAAATTATTTGAGTGTAAAATGAGGAGAAGTGGAGTTTGTACTTAGAAATATTTTTATTTTTCCCCATTTTCTAGTTAGTCTTTCTTACTAATTTGCATAAAAAGATGTTAAGAATTAATAAAACTAGCCTTTTGTATTTTATTAATATAGATTTTGCTACTACTTTTCCCTTGTCATTTGTTTTTGATTTTGTTTCTGTTATTTTTCCACACCCAGAAATTTCAATATTTATGTACTCAAGTGTGTTACTCTCTTATGATTCTAGGTTTTTGTGTTATGCTTAAGGAGTTCTCAGTCTCCAAATGTTCTTTTCCCCTGGTGCATAAACGGGAACATGAGGATTTGGTGAACAGACTGTGGGGGGAGGGCCACGCACAGGGCAGCTTTACAGGAGTGATTTGGCTCAGGAAGGTGACTTATGTTGCTCAAGCACACAAGAAGCCCCATTCTTTGTTAATGATGTCACATGATATTCTAATTGATTAGTAATGAAGTCATAAGTTCTAGCCATTATTTCAGAGGCCTATAACACAGTGGCAAGGTGCTGAAAGGAAGAAAGGCTCTTAGTCCTGATCTCATTTCTTCCTAAATATAGAGTGGTGACCACTCCACAGAACCACGGGCGTCTCCCAATCTGTTGCCTTGCACCTTACATCTCAAGCTCAGCACAGTGTTCTTTGTGAAAGGTTGCAAATCGTGGCAGCTCTTCCTCAGATACAGTGGCCCTGAGACGAGAGGTATATTGAGCACTCTAGAAGATGTTTCCGTGTATTTCCCCAGGACTAACAGCTCACCCTGCTGGTTTCTTCCTCCAAACCAGAAAATGTTTGTGAGTCACTATCCTTCCTATGTACTGGTTTAAGGGAAGGGGGCAGATGAGGAGTGGTCCCACCCTTGCTTCTCTGGGCCAGAATCTTGCTTCTCTCCTTGGTTGTCATTTTCCAAGTTATTGGGTGAAGTTCGTTTCCCCCTCCGGTTTCATTGTTGATAGTGAACATTTTTCTGATTAAAAAAATCTACTTAAAACATGACTGGGTAAGACAGCATCTGCTAGCTGGCTTCATTCAAACACCTTTATGGGTAACTCGGTTCCTCATTTGTAAAATGAACATATTGGTACACACTTCAGTCTTTCATCAGAGACCTAATAAATATTATTTCCCCACCTCCCTCCTTTTCTTTCTTCCTTCCCATATTTCAAATATAAGATATACTTTGGGATACATTTAGCTACTTTCTACATTAGAAACACAACATATAGTTTTATGTAAAATATTATGTATGTATTTTATACATTAATCTATTTTGTATATGGAGCATGACTTATACATACATACAGTTTTATTTTCAAGAGTTCACTTAATAAATTGATTTTTTTTATTAGATTGGGAGACATAGTTCATCACATTTTAAAATGAAGTTTCAGTGGAATATTTGAAAAGTATACATTGACTATGTCTGGGGTTTTATTACTCAAGAGAGGAGAGAATACAAAAAAAGAAAAAATAAATAAATGCTATTTGATGATAATGGAAGCCTGAAATGAAATAAAGTGATAAGAAAAATAGACAGAAAAGAAAGGAGTCCATTAAAGCATTAAATTCATCCTGCTTTCTATATAATTTTTTGAGACAGAGTTTCATTTTGTCACCCTCGATAGAGTGTTGTGGCGTCACAGCTCACAGCAACCTCAAACTGTTGGGCTCAAGTGATTCTCTTACCTCAGCCACCATAACACCTGGTTATTTTTAGAGATGGGGTGTCGTTCTCCCTCAGGCTGGTCTCAAACTCAAGCAATCTACCCGCTGCAGCCTCCCAGAGTGCTAGGATTACAGCTGTGACCCACTGTGTCCGGCCTTCATCCTGGCTTCACCCAGTTTTCTATCCTGACCCAAAGGCAAGACAGGCTCTCTAGCCCTGGAGACCTCTCTGGGAGCTGGGCTGTTAGATCTCCACTCCAGTTAAAAAGTGAGTGTCAGTCTTTATTCTGCTTCACATTGAGATGCACTTTTAAAGGCCTTCAAATGTACACAGGAGTAAAAGCCCTACAACCATGTTAAAATCTTGATACTGCCTGTATCGAGTCCGCAGGGTTCTCTGTCGGCCTTGAGTTCCTATCTTTGTCTCTTCTCTGCTTTTTTAATATACCAAACCTGCCACTGGTCCACCCCTTGAACACTGGACAAGGCAATGACACAGAAAGTATCTCTCTCCTGGAGTTAAGTGACAATCTTGTTGCCATTACAGATATTCCAAAGATACCTATTTGTACTTCATTTCTCACATGGGTGATATGATAAAGGATCAAAGAATCACGTTGTATGTATAGAAGTTAAACATCTCTTTCAGTCCTAGGAGTTGATTAGTCCAAGCAAATTCTTAGAGAAATATTTTCTTCTGGAATTATGTATTACATGAAGATTTGAATCAGTTTGAGTTTAAAGTAGATGTGTTTTCTCGATTTCAATTCTGTCAGGATTTTTTGAAAACCTATGGTATGGAGGTGACAAAATAGAAATAGAAGGGGATACAGACCTTGGTGAGGAACCTATAGTTGAGCAGCAGAAGCAGAGACTTGTCTAAAACACTTTTATTTAAAGCACACAGGTGAGAAATGTGATAGAGTGAATCAAAAAAGAACTGTGAAAATATTGGAGAGACTGTAACACTTCAGTTTTCTTGATTGCTTATGTCAGAATCCTTAATCAATAAAATGGACTGACTCTGTGAAGCAAGCACTGTTACCCCCATGCTTCATAGGAGGAAATGGGGGCTGAGGAAAGGAAGTCCCCTTTCCCAAGTCACTCAGCCAAAAAGGGGCAGAGCCAGAACTCAGTACTGGATCTACCTGTCTCTAAAGCCAGGGCTTCCTCCCCAGTCCGCACCACTGCTGCTGCCTGCACATTCTATCACAGGAAGAATGTCAAGGCCGGGAGCAGGAGGGTGTACAGTATCCAGAGTGGAGTGGACTAGTACAGAAGTGAGAGAGCTGAGAGACGGGTGTTCACAGTTTCAAACAAGAAAGCAAGTCAGTGCCAACTCGATGCCCACTGCCCAGTGCCATGCCTCATTTTACATCATCTGATTATGTAACACCTCTTTTAGGTGGGAATTATTCTGCCCACTTTGCAGATAAGAAATCGCAGTCTAAGAGTATGATAGTTGCTCCACATAGATGGTAGATCCATTATTCAGGGACTTATTCAACATAGTTTTTGAGCACCCTGAGTTCTTGGCACACCTGTTTGAATCAAGCAGACTAATATCCCTGCTGGAGCTTGCATTCCAGTGTGGAGAGTCAGGTAATATGCAAAAAGCTTAATTAAGAATCTCATGGTAAGTTAGAAAGTCCCAAGGGTTATGGGAGAAAATTAGAGTAAGAAAAGAGGTGGAAAGGCAGCATGAAGGGATACTTTGAAAACTGAATTTTAAATATTGTGGTTTTTAATCACAATATCCAGAGGTCGAGGAATAATCTAGCTTTTGTTCACAGGATAACCAAATTTAAGGTCTTCCTTACTTTCAAGTTGTATCTAGTAAACTGGTGAATTGGAGCAACTTTTTCACAACCAGTACCCAATATGCCTGGGAATTTTGAGGAACTAAAGACCCCACTCCCACCCCCCTCCAGCATTGCTCTTCTTTTGCTGATCTTGAAGATTGCCTGGAATTCCTTCTTCAATTCAACAAGCAATATTTTTATAGGCCATTTGATGAATTGGAAAAAGGACTTGCCGGAGGGGTTGCAAAAGCTGCGGTCTGATCCCAGGTCTCTCTTTAATTATAATAAAATTGGACCTTGAAAAATTTCCTTCTCCACTATGGGCTTATTTTCCTAAATGATGAGTCAAAATGTTGGCATATAAGGATGATTCCAGCTCCAACACTTTTTTTTTTTTTTTTTGAGACAGAGCCTCAAGCTGTCACCCTGGATAGAGTGTTGAGGCATCACAGCTCACAGCAATCTCCAATTCCTGGGCTCAAGCGAGTCTCTTGCCTCTGCCTCCCAAGTAGCTGGGACTACAGGCGCCCACCACAATGGCCTGCCATTTTTTGGTTGCAGCCGTCAATTGTTGTTTGGCGGGCCCAGGCTGGATTTGAACCCACTAGTTCAGGTGTACGTGGCCGGCACCCTAGCCTGTTGAGCCACAGGCGCTGAGCCCCAGCTCCAACACTTTATGTCTACAAAGTTCTACTGAAGATTTTCTAGGATGTCCCTGTTAAATTGTCTTTTTCTTTTCTTTTGTGCAGACAGATTGGAGCCCAATGGTAGAAATTGATCTTTTCACATTTCCTAATAAAATTTTAGCATCAAACTTCTTTTTTTTTTTTTTTTTTTAGACAGAGCTTCAAGCTGTCACCCTGGATAGAGTGCTGTGGCATCACAGCTCACAGCAACCTCCAATTCCCGGGCTCAAGTGAGTCTCTTGCCTCGGCCTCCCGAGTAGCTGGGACTACAGGTGCCAGCCATTTTTTGGTTGCAGCCGTCATTGTTGTTTGGCGGGCCCAGGCTGGATTCGAACCTGCCAGCTCAGGTGTACATGGCTAGCGCCTTAGCCTGTTGAGCCACAGGCGCTGAGCCCAAACTTCTTTTTAAAAATGACCTAGAAAGGTCAGCTGGCCCAGATCACTGCCCTGTGTTTTTTGGGGGGACTATTAGAAGCAGGTGCTCAGACACAGACTGAGCAGATGAACAGGACTGCCTGTTCATGTGCAAGGGTAGCTCAAGGAGTTGGAATGGCCTGTAAAGCCCCATATGGCTTGGGACCTGGTTACCTTAGCAATCAGCTCCCTCCCCATGCAGTGTCAATTAACAGGCAATTAAAACTCTCTACTGCTCCAGCTAATGGTCCCTAGATTACAGTACCAGAAAGTGAGAGGCAGGAAGTTCTTTTTCTTTTATTTTAAAACTTTATTTTGTTTTTAAAAATTAAAATGTGCCCTTGTATCTGGACTCTGCCATACTTAAGACTTCCAGTATAAATATATGTATTTGATTTTTAAGATGCCACTTGGTTTGTAAATTTATTATACTACTTATTTATTATATAGCTTATCTGCTCGAAAATCCTTTCCTTTTTATTTTTTCATTTTTGAGACAGAGTCTCACTCTGAACCATGGGTAGAGTGCTGTGGCATCATGATAGCACACAGCAACCTCAGGTGCTTGGGCTCAAGCGATCTCCTGCCTCAGCCTCCTGAGTAGCTGAGACAACAGGCACCACCTGCCCCAATGCCAGGCTGGATTTTCTATTTTAATTTAATTTATTTTTTTTATTGAGACAGAGTCTCACCTTGTCACCCTCAGTAGAGTGCCATGGCGCCATCGCTCACAGCAACCTCAAACCCTTGGGCTCAAGTGATTCTCTTGCCTCAGCCTCCCCAGTAGCTGGGACTATAGATGCCTGCCACAATGCCTGGCTACTTTCTTTTTTTTTTTTTTTATAATTTTATTGAATCATAATTGTGTATATTGGTGCAATCATAGGGCACGATGTGCTTCATATACATTCAGAAATATTTTGATCGTACTGTTACAGATAGCCTTCATGGCATTTTCTTGATCACTATATAAAGACATTGATACTCTACCTTTAATAAGTTTCGCCAGTACCCTGCTAAGATGCACCGTAGGTGTGTTCCCACTAATT
>CAUYON010080780.1:0-10426 GCA_963573935.1 Arctocebus calabarensis | reverse complement strand
GTTCGAATCCAGCCTGGGCTTGCCAAACAACAATGATGGCTGCAACCAAAAAATGGCCGGGCGTTGTGGCGGGCGCCTGTAGTCCCAGCTACTTGGGAGGCGGAGGCAGGAGACTCGCTTGAGCCCAGGAATTGGAGGTTGATGTGAGTTCTGATGCCACGGCACTCTATCCAGGGTGACAGCTTGAGGCTCTGTCTCAAAAAAAAAACAAAAAAAGAAAAAGAAAAAAAAAAGAATTAGCTAAAATAAGAGGCAAAGAACTACACAGAACCTCTAGAAGTGACTTACTATTTTTTTTTTGTATTAGGCATTAATCAAGCTCCTACTATATGCCATTTACATTACTAAGCACTAGGGTATTAAAGCCAAAATGGTATGATTGATCAAGGACTTATACTCAGGGAGGAGAGAAAGGCAAGTAAATTAATAGATGCTATCCATGTCCAAGAGAGAGATGAGCACATTAGGTGTAAAAGAGGGGGATGTAACTTATCAGGGAAGACTTTTTCTTTCTTTTTTTTTTTTTTGTAGAGATAGAGTCCTTTATTGCCCTTGGTAGAGTGCCATGGTGTCACACAGCTCACAGCAACTTCCAACTACTGGGTTTAGGTAATTCTCTTGCCTCAGCCTCCCAAGTAGCTGGGACTACAGGCGCCTGCCACAATGCCTGGCTATTTTTCTGTTTTTAGCAGTTCAGACTACAGGTGCCTGCCACAATGCCCGGCTGTTCGGCTGGGGCCGCCACCTTCAGCATATGGGGCCGGCACCCTACTCACTGAGCCACAGGCACTGCCCCTATCAGGGAAGACTTTTAAGAAGAACAGTCTCTCAGGAAATCTTTTACAGAGTTATAGAACATTATTTAGACTGAGAAATGGTGGTAATGGAAACATAATTCTGATAGAGAAAAAGATATATTTTTTAAAACCTAGCTGTGAAATGATAAGCATGTTCTAACTAGAGCAGGGTACAATACCATCACAGAGATGATTTGAACCCTATTTACAAAGCTTAGAGTTTAGCAGAGGAAGGAATAATAAGACATATGTCTCATAACACTCACTCTGTAAGGACTACTGGATGAATTGGTTGCAGTAGTATGAGTCTGAGTTCTTTACCAGTGGTGTTGTGAGGGGTGGAGAGGAGGAGAATGGAGAAGGCCACAGTGCTTGGGAGATGTTGATGGAGAAGGAGGAATGGACCAGGAGATTAATGTGTGTGGGTAAGAGGAATTTATAAGTCCATGATGAGTCCCAGTTTCTATATAGAATAGTCTGGATGATAGACAAAGATCTCATTCATGCAAATAGATTTGGAAAAACATTAGAAGTTTAATTATAAATACATTAAAGGAAGTTGAATAAGAAAGTTGAGTTGGTGGACTGGTAGTATTTTTGAATATAGGTCTGAAATCCAGGAAACAAAGCATATCCAGAAATACAAACTTGGGGCTTTTTAACATACATATGATAGTTCTATGTGGATGAAGGTCTGAATGAAAACCTATAGAACAAGAAAAAGGAATAACCAAATAAGGAGTTCTGAGGAGTGCTGGAATTTGAAGATGCCAGGGGTGGGGTGGGGCAAGGTGGGAGAAGTGAGGAAGAAGGGCACAGAGATATAGGGCAAGACCCAGAGGCCAATGGGAAAAAGGATATCAGCAAGGGAGTGGCCAGTCATGTCACACCTTGCAGTGAACCAAGAAGGCCAAGGGCAGAAAGCATCATTGGCTAGGCAGCTAATCCACTGGCTACTTAGCAGAAGCCTTTTCTTCAGTCTGGTGGGAGCAGAAACCAGAGTGGGTTGAAGGATTAGAGAGATGAGAAAGCAGAGAGAGCTGAGAAGCTTGGCTGGGAAGGGAAAGAGAGATCACGGACTAGTGGGCGATAAGGTGGGACTGAAGGAAAGGATTTTGTTGTAAATATTTCAGGGGATTTAAGGACATTGACTCACCAACAGGCTCTGTAGAAGAAATAACAGAGTAGGAACAACTCTGGTACAAAGGGTCTGGGGAGGTAGGAGAGACTGGAGTCTAAAGAAGGGATAACAGAATTCAGCTTGGCCTGGAGAACATTACTCTAAGTGAAAAAATCCAGGTGCAAAAGACTGCATACTTTATAATTCTGTTCATACAAAATGTCTATTATGGACAAAGCTATAGGGACAGAAAGTAGATTTGCGGTTGTCAGGGCCTGGTGGGAGGGGATAACTTTGAGAGACTGCAATTGGTACAGGATTTTTTTTGAATTAGGTAGTGGGGATGGCAACTTTGTGAGTATACTAAAAATCCCTGAACTGTGCACTTTTAATGGATGAATATAATGGTATGTGAATTGTATCTTGAATAAAAAAAGTTTTAAAGGCTTCACCTTAGTTGAAGGAGAAAACTCTTAATCTCTAAGGCGGGAAAACCAAGAGGAGTATAAGTGATGTGCTTTCATTGGGCAGGGCCACCCGCATGATGTGTAGGCTCTGTGAAAGATGCTAATGTAGGGTCCCCTGTTCACTATTATTAAGAATTTCAAGATAGCCACAACAGTTCATTAAACCAAGCACAGGGCTCCTCTAAGTGTGGGACCTTGTGTGATTGCACATGTTTCCCACAACCGTGAACCAGCCCTGTGGGAGGAAGATCTCAGTAGATGGTTTCTCCCATTGAAATAAGAAGGTAGAGGAGATACTGCAGCAGCTGAAATGAATGAGACATAAGAGAATTTGGAACTATCCTTGAGGGGAATTGAAGAGAGAATGGACCGTGGACTTGAAAGAGAATTTCTAGGCAAGGAAGAAAGGCAGGCATTGGCCAGAGAGCATGAATGTTGTGATTTTTCACCATTGGCTCTCAAAATATTAAATATAGAATTTAAAACAAGATGGTAGGTACAAGATTTATCTCAAGCACAACTGTGCTTGAAAATTAAAGAAACAAAGGAATTAAAGTTAGTGATGAAACTAATTAGAATTAATAGATCCCCAAGGATGGATTAGGAAAGTTACTCCACTGAGGTGGTGCTCCTATAATAGTGCCTTGAAAGTAGAATGGCCTGTGGAGTCAAGATCTAAATGAAATGTAGAAAAGTTACCCTTCCATTAACGGAATCAATGACAAAAGATTGTAGACTGTGATGGGAATTCTGTGATTTAAGATTTGGGATGAGGAGTTCTGGGTTTTGATAATCCAGGATCCAATTCTGTTCCATGAAGGCTGCCTGAAATGGTAATGACTTGACTCACAGAGCATCAAGATTCAGAACGATTTTAATCTTGAGATCTAATTGGGGTAAGTTATTCTCCTACGTGGAGGGAACGTCCCCAACTACATGCAGCAAATTGGGTGTTGATAGATGCTACGGCATATGGTGTGACAGATGGTGAAAGTCGAGGAACATGTTTTTCCCTTGTCACAGAAGTATTTTCTCTTGATGGCATTGCTCTTTTATGGGGATAGCTGTGCTTCTTTCAGTTCTCGCCTCCTCTCCCCTGTACGACAGAGAAAGGAGGCGGCAGGCACAGCACTTGAAGGCAAAGGAAGAAACTGGCCAGCATACAACTGTCCAAAGAACCACACAACCATTTCTCCTTCCATTTATTTAAGTAGACTTTTTATTAAAGTTTAGCATACATCTATAAAAGTGCATACATGGCAAGTTTACATACCCATGGGGCCATCATACAAGGCCTTTGTTCCTCTTCCAGTAACAACTCCCCACAAGGAATATGACTATTCTAATTTCTGGCAGTGAAAATGAGTTTCCTGTTTTGCACTTTATAAACAAATCATACAGTATGCACTTTGTGTCTGACTTCTTTTGTTCAGCATCATTTTTGAGATTCAGCTATGTTTGTCACGTTAACTGCACTTCATTCATTCTGAGTGCTGTGTAATATTTCATTGAATGAATACACTTCAGTTTATTTATCCATCCTGTTTTGATGAACATTTGGGCTGTTTCTGCTTTGGTACTGCTATGAATAGTGGTTTTCTTATACCATTTTTTTAACTGAACATACATTTACATTTCTGTTGCATAAATATCCAGAGTTAGCATTGTTGAGTCCTAGGGTATACATCCGTATTCAGCTTTAGTAGATGCTGCTAAAGATGTCTCCAAAATGGTTGTATTAATTAATTTTCTTTCTTACCGGTATTATCTAAGAGTTCCAACTGCTCCATCATAACTCTGCCAACATCAGTATTATCCACCTTTTAAAAACATAGACATTCTTTTAGGTGGGGTAGTATCACATTGTGCTATTTTCTATTTGAATTTAACATGTATTTATTAAGTAACCATTGTGGACCCAGCACTGTGCTAGATTCTGAAGGCTATCCCTAATAGCCCTAATCAGTCTGTCTGCTTGTAGATGGGAGAAACTTCAGTTTGAACTGGCATACAAACAGATTTATTGTCCATATAACTAAGCTATAGAAAGAAGTTAAAGCAGGGAACTGAAAACCATCAAAACTCTCTTGGTCTCTCACCTCTGCTAATTCTGAGTTTTAATTTTCCTGCTGAAGTTTGGGCATATGGACAACAGTAGAGATGGGCTCTCAGTCTAAGAACAAGGAAGGAGAAAAGTGGCTCTTTATAATTAATTCTAACAATAAGATCCCTGGAGAAGTACTCTTAGTAAAGAAGCTTGGGTTGGATATCCATCTCTGGACCAGTCTTAGAGGTCATTGGAGTAATTAGGAGGGAAAATGGTGAATAAGCTACTGTGATTTATACATTTGGAATGAGAACCTAATCTTTATCTTATTATTTTGTCTAGGGAGACATTGATTATGAGAGAAAATACAACTCCTATTCTAATGATGAAGTTGGAATTCAGGAAGGAGCAATTAATTCCACTCAAAGAGAAGAAAAACAGTTGTAGATCTTTACAGAATCTTTAGGAGCCAGGCCAGCATGATCTGGTAGATTATTTGTATAAATGTCTATAACTATTCTTCTTTCTGTGTCAACATCCCTTTGCAAGGTGCCAATGCAGCTCTTCCACTTAAGAAGAAATAATACCAAATTTCTCTTATGTCTCATTCATTTCAGCTGCTGCAGTATTTCCTCTCCCTTCTTAATGAGAGTCTATATTCTCATTTCTTGAAATCCGGGCTGGCCTTATGTCTTCTTTTAATCAATAGAATTTGAAGAAATAACAATGGGCCAGTTCTGAGTCTGGGCTCAAGAAGTCTTGTGAGTTTTTATTTACACTTTTGTTTATCTGTGATGTTGGATAGCATGAAAATTATGCATGGACCTTTTTGTTATTGCTATTTATTAGATATCCTTAGTGTTTATGTATTTAATGTGTGGCCTAAGTTAACTCTTCTTCTACTAACATGCAGCAGAAAAGAGAAAAGTTTGGACACTCTTCAAGTGATAGTTACATCTGTCCATCTGTCCCAGCTGAGGCCTCAGATGTGAAAAAGTATAGTTAAGATCAGTAAAGTCAATTCATGTGGGGAAACTTGGCTAAGATTAAGGAGAATCATCCAGCTAGATCTATCCTAACTTGCCAGCCCACAGAACTGTGAGTTAAAGATAGGGCTATTATTAAGTCCTTAACTTTGGGGATTGTTTGTTATGCAGCAATAGCTAACTGGTACTACATACCCCAATATCTGATTACTATACAAGACAAATGCATGATAATTTTTACCCCTAGAAACTTATAATTTTGGTGAGAAAATAAAATGTGCACAAATGAAAACATTAAAGAACAATATGAAGTAGTGTTAATCAAGGTATAACTAAAGAAAAGTGCAGAAAAGAATATAATAAGTGTGCTGAGATTAAATATGTCCTCAAAGAATGCTTTCTGAAGATGTATCAATTTAAAGAAGGCTTTGAGGAAATGAGAACATGAAGTACAGAATAGGTTATGAAAGCATGAACATTAAAAAATAACTCATGCACAAATAGGGAAAGGGGAAGGCCAGGCATGGGGACAAATAAAGGCCTTCATGGAACTGTACCTGGAACTAATGGGTTAATAGCATGGAGGCAAAGAGGGAGAGAGGGGATGGGGAAAAGGGTGGTTCTATGAGTGAGAGGACAGAAGAGGGAACCACAGGTAGCCAAATGGAGACATATAATTTTGGCTCATGTTCCTTTTAGCCATTAACATTTTTAAACTAAAAAAAAAAAATGTGGTAGAATGTAGAAAGGATTAATCCTTTCTTCCTTTCTATATCTATTTCCCCTACAATGTAACTTTTTATCTCCTCCCATACATAGATATAATCGGTTTTCTCACTGGTGAATCAGGGCTAGCCTTGTGATTTGTTTTATAAGATGGAATGCAGAGGAAATGATGGTGTTCCATTTTCAGGCTGAGACTTCAAACTGTGGTCCCCAATCTCCAGGCCACAGTTTTCAGTATGTGGCCTGTTAAAAACCAGGATACACAGCAGGACATAAAAGGGGGAGAATGAGTGAAGATGCATCTGTATTTACAGCTGCTCCCCATTGCTCTCATCAGTGTCTGAGCTCTGTCTCCTATAAGAACCCCCTCTAACTCTTCTGTCCATGGAAAAATTGTCTTCCATGAAACCAGACAAAATAGTTGGGGGGCTCTGCCTTACATGCTTCCACTTGAGAGAGAAAGTCTCTCTCTGTTGTCCAGGGTAGAGTGCGGTGGCAGTCCTAGGTCACAGAAACCTCAAGCGATTGGGTTCAAGCAATTTTCTTGCCTCAGCCTCCCCAGTAGCTGGGACACAAAGCTTAGCTATTTTTTTTTTTTTTTTTTTAGAGACAGTCTAGCTTTTCCTCAGGCTGGTCTTGAACTCCTGAGCTCAGGCGATCCACCTGCCTCAGCTTCCCAGTGTGTTAGGATTATAGGAGTGAGCCTCTGCACCAGGCTCCACTTACTTCTGGAACTTTGACTCCATGAGAAGAACAAGCCAGGCCAGTCATGCTGGAACAAAGCTGAGCCCTCACAACTGATCCTTTCCTGGAGCAATTTTCCACCACCCTCATCCCAATCCAACCTGGCAGCAGACCATAGATCCAAAAGGGAGCTCTGCTAAGATTAGAAAAACTACCCACTCAAGATCAGCCCAAATTACTGCTCTGCAAAATCATCAACTAAGTAAAAAATTATTCATTGCAAGAGTATTGCACAATTCCTGGGTGAAGAACACTACTATAACTCAGACTTTAACTTTGCAAAAGCAACTAATTTATAACCTAATTGTATGTATGCCTGTACTAATCTGAAATTTTATAAAAGAAAACAAATAGTTGCTTTAAGCTACCAAGTTTTTAGTAGCTTTTTACAAGGTAAAAATGAACTAACTCAGATGCCAACCCTGCAATTTCTCATGAAAACCCAGAACAATAACTTTCTTTCAGGGAAAAAAAAATCATATGTTGTGGAAGTACTGCACCTGCATTTCTGTGTGACAACAATTGTGACCTGGGTGGATCTACTTCTCTGGGATGAGGACTGCATAATTTAATTTGCGACAATTCCCACCACTCCCTGTTGTCTCATGCCTGTCCAAAATGACTCCTTTACATTACCTGGTTGGCCCTTATTAGCATATTAGCTTGCAACTTTAGTTTAACTAGTGGGAATATTTTTTTTGGGGGGGGGGCTGATTTTGGGACAATAAAGTGATATGATGAATATAATCTTTAAAAGGTTACTCTGGTGGTAAAGTCTAAGACTGGGCTGATGGAGGCAGGAGGTTAAGAGGCTGAAAGTTGCTGGAGAAATTTTGGCATAAGTGAAATTTAGAAGACATTGCAGATATAAAGTAGGTGTATCAGAAAACTAATAACTGATAACTGAAAGGTCAGGTATGATGAAAATGGAGAAATTAGTAAAAAATGATCCTGAAGTGGCTGGAAAATTGACATCATAACAAATTGGACAGTTGGAAGGAGGACCTAGTTTTGAGGGTAGAATGATGTGTTTGGTTTATAAACTAAACCCAGAAGCACCCTTAGGAAATGAAGGCTATTGCTATATAACCTAAAATTAATAGTATCCACTTCTAATAAGGAGATAATTATTCAGGGTAGAAAATATAGTTGATCACTCAGGATCACAAGGTCTTCTGACGTAGTTAAAATTGAGTGTTGAGTATCTTATCCATGCCTGTGTAATAAATCACTCCAAAATTAGTGGCTTCACACAACTACAAGCATTTTCTTGCCCCTCCTGGTTATGAGGGCTGACTGGACTCAGCTTGGAGGGGGATCTCCTAGAGCTTGATGGACTTCCAGATATGCCACCCCAAAATATGCCACCTTGGTCTATTGAACATTTTAAACTGAAAGAATGACTCACTGACTTTTTCCTACCCTTCTCCCCCAAAGCAGATTTGAAGACTCTCATAAGAGAAGTGCCTTTCCTATACCCAGGGGAAAGAAGCATCAGTATCTCCAGGATGAGAGATGCTGAGAAGAATCAGAATGAACAGGCCTTGCTGAGTTTCCCCCAGTTTGTTACGCTTAGCACAGACTCTTCTTTTTGCTCAAGCATATTTCTCCACAACTTTCCATTCTTTAGCCAACTTGCCACACAAACACCCAGGTTTAACTACGTCCTCTGGTCTTCATTTCTAAAGATGGCTCCTGTGCTACGTAAAACTTATAGTATATAAAACTACATGGTTTTGTCTTGGTCATCTGCCTTTTGTTACAGAGGCCTCAGCCAGCAAACCCATAGGCTGCAGTGAGAGGGTGGCTGGTACTAGAGTCCTCTGAAGGCTTCCTGAGGCATATGTCTAGTGGTTGATACTGGTTGTTGGATGGGAGCTCCACTGGTGTTGTCAGTTTGAACACCTACCTGTGGTCTCCCCATATGGCTTGACTTCTTCAACACATAGCAGGTAAGTTCCAAGAGCAAATGTTCCAAGAGACTAAGGAGGAAGGGAATCCCATTTTTTGGACCTGCTTTGAGAATCTCCTGGTGTCACTTCCTTCATACTTTGTCGATCAAGGCAGTCACAAAAGCTCTGCTCAGAATCAAGGGGAATGTACACAGGTCTCTCACTTGATGAGAGTTGTGTCAACATCCTAAGAGAAGCATATGGAGCCAGGCACAGTGGCTCACATGTGTCATCCTAGCACTTTGGGAGGCTGAGGGAGGAGGATTGCTTGAGACCAGGAGTTCAACAGCAGCTTGTGCAATATAGGAAGCCCCTATCTTTATAAAAAGTGGAGCCATTAGCTGGGAGTGGTGGAGTGTACGTGTAGTCCTAGCTATTGGGAGGCTGAGGTGGGAGGGTCACTTGAGCAGAGGAGTTCGAAGTTATAGTGAGCTATGACTCTAGCTGGTATGACTGAGTAAGACCCTGTATCAAAAATAAATAAACAAACAAACAAGTAAAGTAAATAAATAAAACAAGAGCATATGGAGTGGGATTTGCCAGTTTTTTTTTTAAATTTTGCTTTTTAAATTCATTATGAAAATTTCTGCCTTATTGTAGTTCACATCATAGTATATATCAGGTTATTATTGATTCGGTTGGTTTTTTTTTTTAATTTTATTGTCTTTATTATTAAATCATAGCTGTGTACAATAGTGCAACCAAGGGGTACAATGTGCTGGTTTCAGATATAATCTTAACTATTTTTATCAAACTGATTAACATAGCCTTCCTGGCATTTTCTCAGTTATTATATGAAGACATTTGTATTCTGCATTTAGTAAGGTTCGCCTGTACCCTTCCAAGATGTACCATAGGTGTGGCCCCACCAATTACCCTCCCTCCACCCTAACCTCCCCCCTCCCCTTTCTACCCTTGCCCCTTTCCCCACATTCTTGTGTTATAGTTGGGTTACACTCTTCGCACGAAAGCTATAAATTAGCTTCAAAGTAGGGCTGAGTACATTGGATACTTTTTCTTCCATTCTTGAGATACTTTGCTAAGAAGAATATGTTCCAGCTCCATCCATGTAAACATGAACGACCCAAAATCTCCATCTTTATTTAAGGCTGCATAATATTCCATGGTATACATGTACCACAATTTACTAATCCATTCGTGGATTGATGGGCACTTGGGTTTCTTCCATGACTTAGTAATTATGAATTGGGCTGCAATGAACATACTGGTACAGATGTCTTTGTTATAATGTGATTTTTGGTCTTCTGGGTATATACCTAGTAAAGGAATTATAGGATCAAATGCAGGTCAATTTTTAAATCTCTAAGTATTCTCCAAACATCCTTCCAAAAGGAATGTATTAGTGTGCATTTCCACCAGCAGTGTAGAAGTGTTCCCTTTTCTTCACATCCACACCAATATCTCTGGTTTTGGGATTTTGTTATGTGGGCTAATCTTACTGGAGTTAGGTGATATCTCAAAGTAGTTTTGATTTGCTTTTCTCTGATGATTAAGGATGGTGAGCATTTTTTCATGTGTCTGTAGGCTGTGTGCCTGTCTTCTTTAGAGAAGTCTCTCTTCAAGTCT
>CAUYON010080779.1:0-10882 GCA_963573935.1 Arctocebus calabarensis | reverse complement strand
CCAAACAACAATGACGGCTGCAACCAAAAAATGGCCGGGCATTGTGGTGGGTGCCTGTAGTCCCAGCTACTTGGGAGGCAGAGGCAAGAGACTCGCTTGAGCCCAGGAATTGGAGGTTGCTATGAGCTGTGATGCCATGGCACTCTGTCTAGGGTGACAGCTTGAGGCTCTGTCTCAAAAAAAAAAAAAAAAGAAAAAGAAATGGGGTTGTTTGCTCTTTTCTTGTTGATTAATTTGACTTCTCTGTAGATTCTAGTTATCAGCCCTTTGTGAGATTTGTAGCATGTGAATATCTTCTCCCATTCTGAAGGCTATCTGCTTGCTTTAGTTGTGCTATCCTTGGCTGTGTAGAAGCTTTTTAGCTTGATCAAATGCAATTTCCAGGGGCAGTCTTTTTCATAAAATCTTTTCCCAGGCTGATTTTGTCAAGTATTTTCCCCACACTTTCTTCTAGAATTTTTACTTTCATGTCTTAAATTTAAATCTTTTATCCAGCCAGAATCAATTTTTGTCAATGGTGAGAGGTGTGGGTCCAGTTTCAGTCATCTATGTGTGGCTAACCATTTCTCCCAGCACCATTTATTAAATAGGGATTCTTTCCCCCAGTGCATGCAGTTGTTTGATTTATCACAGATCAAATGGCAATACACGGCTGGGTTCATTTCTAGGTTCACTATTCTATTCCATAGAACTCTCTCTCTACTTTTATTCCAGTATCATGCTATTTTGATCACTATGGAATCAACATCATTAAAATGTCCATACTAACCAATGCAATCTACAGATTTAGTACAATCCCCATCAAGGCACCAACGTCATATTTTGAAGAACTTGGAAAAAATAGTACTTCATTTAATATGGAAACAGAAAAACCCCAAGTAGCCAATATAATTTTTAGAAATAAAACCAAACTGGAGGCATCATGCTACTAGACTTCAGGTAATATGTATTTTCTTCTTGTTAACTTTTTGAAATCAGAGTGGAATCTTGGAGTCAATGAACTGCAGTAGACAAAACAAGTATGTGATAAGGGAGTAGGACAGGTAAAGAGTTCTCATAACAGTATAGAGACTAAATCATTGTAATCTGAAGTCATAAGAGAAGACTACAAAAAAGGAGATGAGAATGAACCGAGTAGAAAGCATGGGTCATAGTACAACATACAAATGATCGGCACATAATTGGTTGAAATGAAGAGCAAAGAGAATGGACCTGACCATAAGGTACAGCATAAGAAAGGACTGGTAATTGGGAATAGGCACATCACATTTCAGGGAACGAGCCATGAGCCATTTTGGCTTTAGTAGAGAATACATTGAAAGGAAAAATAAAGGAACTTCTCCTTCTAATAACTGTATAATTCCTACTGCTGGTTCTCTTTTAATACATATTTAAAAATCATCTTAAAAATATCAAAATGCTAACTAAATAGGAATTACACTTCCAAATCAGGGAGAAACAAACATCCCAGAAGGGTAAGCCTATCACTGAAAGTTGCTTTTGTCCTGATGTCTTTTCTCAGTCAAAAAACAAACAAAGAAACCAAGTTAGGACATTGAGTAGTGGTGTTGACAGGGTCAGAGAGTGAGGGGGCCAGAAGTCAAAGCCTCATACCTAACAAAGTGGAGATTCTAATAAACTCCTCCTGTACAATTAACTTGGACCCCAAAGGGCTACATACATCCTCAGAGTAAAGTGGAATTAGACGTGCCCTTCCATAGACTTGCAATTCAGTTCATTACTGAGTGATCAAGGAAATCTCAGGCTATGAAGTTAATATGGTTCCAAAATGTTAATGGACCCTGGTGCCTGGAAAAAGCAAATAAAAATCTCTGGTGAGGGTACCTTCTTCTTCAACCTTGAATTATTCTTATTAATAATTATGAAGATGTAATTGTTATCCTACAGGGAAATACAATCAGGCACAATAACAGCAACATGTTATTAGGATGAACCAGCAGAAAACAGCAGAAATAAGCCCACATGACCTCAGATTTTGCATTAATTTCCAAGCCTATGTCTGGCCTCTTTGGACATAATGATTTTTCTGTTCCACTATGATGTTAGAAAACGTCCAACATATTTTGTTGTTGTTGCATTTTTGCCTGGGTGATTCAGAAAATGGTTTTATGTGTTTTCTCACATTCCATATTATGGCAAGACAATGGAAAGTCCCATTCGTCCCAATTTGCCACTTACGCCTCAAATAGTGATTCATTTGGCACAAGTTTTGCCAGCGCATACTAGTGGTTCAGGCTATCACAGCTACACTGACAGGTTCTGCACAAGCCCTCAAGTTGCTCAGGATTGCATAAAATGAAATACATATCACAGGAACAGTTATGGCTTCTAGGAAGAATTTTCCAAGTGATCTGAAAAAGAAGAAACTTTAGAAATACGAATTACGTGTCTATCAATGTGATATGAAAATAATGTGCCTCTCATTAGATGGCAAGAGGTTAATGACAATGCTGAGTACATTCTTTGGCCCTCAAACTCAGTTGATCATAGGTTATAGGAAGAAACAGCCTGTTCGATTTGAAAAACTGGCAGTTATTTTATTTTTTATTTTTTTCCAATAGTTATTTTAGAATATATAAAGTTTATGGAAAGAGTGAACAGAGCTAATCAGTACTGTGACTGTTACGGATTCACAAAGAGGACCTACAAATGAGGGGAAAAATTATCCTCTGGCTAATGTAAGTTGCGGTTATGAACAGCTATATCATTTTACTATTTGATAAGGAAAGTGGGGAAAAAGTAGACACACCTCTTTTTCTTTTTTTTTTCTTTTTTGCAGTTTTTGGCCGGGGTCGGGTTTGAACCTGCCACCTCCGGTATATGGGGCCAGCACCCTACTCCTTTGAGCCACAGCTGCCGCCCAAGACACACCTTTCTTACAGAAGAAAGTTCATTACTTAGCTTGCGAGCAATGAGAGAAAGAGAAATTCAAGAAAGAGAGGAAGATCATCATCTTCTGACACTGAGGAAATGCTAAATGGGAAGATGCATTTTATAATGGAAAATGAAAAAAAAAATCAACAAAGGACTGCATAGTTTGCAGCAGAAGAAATGAGAAAGGTGGAAGGAGAGAAACCATTTTCTACTGTGAGACATGCACGAGGAAACCTGGGCTTCATCCTGGAGATTGCTTCAAGTATCACACTCAAAAAATATATATATAAACAAAAATAAAGAGAAACACTTTAATTATTTTACGTAACTTAAAATAGATCATAAAATCAACAGTTGAGTTTGTATTTGTGTTTTTCTCTTTCAAAACTGTAGGATAATTAAAAGTAATCTGCCGATCTTTTTTCTGCCCAGAGTAAATAAGAGCTGGGGAGTATGTGGGTACAGAAAGGGTTAATCAGCCATAGACTATAAAATATATATGTTTACTATTCTTTTTTTTAATATATATATTTTTATTACCTTTATCATTAAATCATAGCTGTGTACAGTAGTGCAATCAAGGGGTACAGTGTGCTGGTTTCATATACAATCTTAACTATTTTCATCAAACTGATTAACATAGCCTTCCTGGCAATTTCTCCATTAGTATATGAAGACATTTGTATTCTGCATTTAGCAAGGTTCGCCTGTACCCTTCTAAGATGCACTGTAGGATGTTTACTATTCTTAAAGGAATAAATGACAAGCCTGAATATTTCTGCCTAGCATATGAAGCCATAAAAGTGATATCATAGATATGAAAAAGAAGCAAATATAGTTTCAGAACTAAAAAAATTAAATATCAAAATTAGAAGCTCCTTGGCAGGCATAGCAGGAGATTAGACATAGCGGAAGAAAGATTGACGTACTGAAAATTCAAATAATAGTATTTGCAATACAGCATATAGAGCAAAATGATGGGATATACAGAAGAGAGGGTTAAAAAAAGGAAGAAAGAGATGCTTTGACATATGTTTAACTGGAATGCAGAAGGAGTGGAAGGGAAAAACATGGGAGAGAGGAAATATTTGAGGAAATAATAGTTAACCACTTTCCCAAACTAATGAGAATAGCCAATCCATATATTTAAAGTTCTA
This sequence comes from Arctocebus calabarensis, assembly GCA_963573935.1. NCBI lineage: Eukaryota > Metazoa > Chordata > Mammalia > Primates > Lorisidae > Arctocebus > Arctocebus calabarensis. The sequence goes on along the minus strand of CAUYON010080779.1, from coordinate 6,830 downwards.
GAAATATAAAGTAAGATAACTATAAAGAAAGTTACGCTTGAAAATATCATAGTGAAATTACAATAAGTAGAGAAAGACAATCTTGGAAGCAGCCAGAATTTAAAATTTTGATTATTGTCAAGTCAATGAGATTTGACAACTGATATCGCAAAAACAACAAAAGAAACCAAAGACAGTGAAAGGATAACTTCAATTAGCTTAAAGAGAACTACCAACTTAGAACTTTGCAGTTAGAAAAAATATCATTTCAAAATGAACATGACATAAACTTTTTGAAGCAAACGAAAACTAAAATGTCCATTAGCAGATCTAAACCAGAACTAAAGCTATTCTAAATGATGTACTCCAGGAAAAAGGAAGAAATGAAGAGCAAAGAAAAGTGGTAAACATATGAGTAAATCTAAATAAACATTGATCATCTGATACAATAATAATCCCTTGTAGGATTTTAACAATATAGAATTAAAGCACAACAACAGTAGCACAGAAATCTGGAGGTGGGAAAACAGTCAAATTTATCTAAGAAATTTTGGGAAATAAGTTTGGACAAGACTATTGGGGCCACATGATCAGGAAGATTAAATGCCAAAATAACAAATTAGGATTTCAATGAAGAGACAACACATTTCAGGATTTAATGGCACATGGAGAATAGTCTATTATGAAGACGAGCTTGATCTTTTGTTCAAATGAGGGACTAGTGCAGTAAACTCGGTGTAAAATAAGAAACAGCACAGCAAACTAGGTGTAAAACAGTAAGGACTATAACTACAGAGATGGCAGTGGGAAGTAAAAGGCAGAGATAATGGGAAATTGGGAAGGAAGAGCAGATAGAACTTTGTGACTGACTGAGGGTAAAAAACTGATGGAAATAAGTTGAGATTTCACAGTTGGAGAAATAGTCTGTTAACAGAAACAGTTAAGTCAGAACAGAAAGGTATTTTTGCAGAAAGAGTAGCAAAGTAGTGAATTTATTTCAACATGTATTGAGTTTAGATGAAACAACAACGTGGGAACATCCAGCAAGGAGCTGAAGATGAAAGGAACAGACATATTAGGACCTGGAGTTGTGCATATTTGCGTGTCATCTGAAGCGGTATGAGAGAATGCACACGCGCAGCAAAGCAGAGAGCCAAAGATTGAAGTGAAGCACATACAATTAGGAAATAAGATTATGAAATTGATCCAGCAAAAAAAAAATAGAAAAGAAAAAATAAAGTGTGAAGAAAGAGGTAGGGCAAGAGCAGGGCAGTGTATTGTCATGGAAACCAAGAGAATAAAATTTCAAAAAGATGAAGATGGTCTACATTAAGAGGTACAGGCAACTAGAAGTGCAGAAGAATGGAGTCAGAGAAGAGGCTCTTGAAGCATCACCTGTTCTCTTCATACTTTGTCATCAGCTTTATCTATCTTTAGTTAAGGCAAAAAAGGTCCTTTTTTGAAATCAAGAGAAAACAGAAAATGAATTAAAGATCATTTGTAGGTCATTCTCATTTACAGTTAAAAAGCAACCTTCTCCAAGCTTTTTATGATGAGACACAATTATGCTCCTTAACCAACCAGCAGGGATAGCTGCTGCTAAAACCAGAATCTGCAGAAGCCTCCAAGAACCCCCCAGAATCTACTAAGACGGGCAAAAGGAGGGAAATCTCACACCAGCATTTCAGGCTGAGAGGTTAGGGTATTGGTCATTCTCTCTCTCTCTCTCTTCCCACGTGTTCTTTTTCTTTCTCTTTCTTCCCATTTCTTCCTTCCTTTCTTTCTTTCAATTGACAAAGAATAAATATATATGCATGCATTTACAGAGCACACCATGATGTTTTGAAATGTGTATATATTGTAGAATGGCTAACATATGCATTACCTTACCTACTTCTCGTTTTGTGGTGAGAGCACTTGGCATCTACTCTTAGTGATTTTCAACAATACAACACATTATTATTAACTAGAACAATAGCTCTCTTGAACTTATTCCTCCTGTATAACTGAAAGTGTATATCCTTTGGCCAGCATCCCCTCCCCCACCCCACCTCATCCTCTGGTAACCACCATTCTACTTTCTGTTTCTACATGATCAACTTTTCTGGATTTTACATATTAGTGAAATCATGCAGTATTTGTCTTTCTGTGCCTGTTTTATTTCATTTAGCATGATGTCCTCCAGGTTTATCCATGTTGTCATAACTAATAGGATTTCCTTCTTTTTGAAGGCTGAATAGTATTCTGTTGTGTGTATACATATGTATATATGCCATTTTTTTTTACACATTCATTAGTTGATGTTCACTTAAGTTGATTCCATCATCTTAGCTTTGTAGATAATGGTGCTATGAACACAGTAGTGCAAATATCTCTTCAAGATACTTATTTATTTTGGTTTTGAATATATGTCCAGTACTGGGATTGCTGAACCTTCATACTGTTTTCCATAGTAGCTGTACGAGTCTATGTTTCTACAAACTGTAAAAGTGGTCCCTTTTCTCCACACCCTCACCAAATTTGTTCTTATCTTTTTCATAACAGCCAATCTCATTGTAGTTTTAATTTGCATTTCCTTGATCATTTGTGATGTTGAGCATTGTTTAATTTATTTTATTTTATTTTATTATTAAATCATAGCTGTGTACATTAGTGCAATCAAGGGGTACAATGTGCTGGTTTCATAGACAATCTGAAATGTTTTCATCAAACTGTTTAACATACCCTTCATGGCATTTTCTTAGAATTGTTTCATTTTTCTATTGGTCATTTGTATGTTTTCATTTGTCCATATAGATGTTTTGCCCATTTTCAATTAAGTTTTCTTGCTATTGAATTGTCTGAGTTCCTTATATATATTGGATATTAAACCCTTATCAGATATATGGTATGCAAATATTTTCTTCCACCTTATAATTTGTCACTTCCCTCTGTTGATTGTTTCCTTTGCTATACAGAAGCTTTATATGTTGTCTACTTTTGTTTTTTTTTTGCCTGGGCTTTCAAGGTCATATCCAAAAATCATTTTCGGGACAAATGTCATAGAGCTTTGCTCCTATATTTTCTTCTAGTAGTTCTACAGTTGAAGGCCTTATGTTTAAGTCTTTAAACACTTTGAATTGGTTTTTGCATATATTATGAGATAAGGGCCTATTTCATTCTTTTGCATATGGATATTCCATTTTCCCAGTATCATTTACTGAAGGGACTTTCTTTTCCCCATTCTCTGCTCTTGCCATTTTGTCAAAAATCAATTGACCGTGAATATGTAGATTTGTTTCTGGGCTCCCTATTCTATTTCACACTACACTTCTTAGCCAAAAGGCTGAGAAGCGATACCCCCTATCTTATTTTACTGGTCTACTCTTCTGTTTTTGTTCAAGTATCATTCTACCATGATTACATAGCATTTTAGTATATTTTGAAGTCAGATAGTATGAGGTCTCCAGTTTTGGTCTTTGTGCTTAAGATTGCCTTGGTTATTCAAGGTATTTTGTGGTTCGATGTGAATTTTTAAATTGTGTGTTTCTATTTCTCTGAAAAATTTCATTGGAATTTTCATAGAGATGGCATTGAATTTGCAGATCACTTTGAGTAAGATGGACATTTTAACAATACTAATTCCAAACCACAGACACAGAATATAAATAGGCTTGTTTTTTTAACTTATTTTTCAGATAGTTTTGTTGTTAGTGTATAGAAATGTTGTTGAATTTTTATATGTTGACTTTATATTCTGCAACTTCATTGAATTTGTTTATTGGTATTAATAGTTTTTTGGTGAAGTATTCAGGGTTGTCATATATATAGTTATGTCATAAACAAAAAGACAATTTCACTTTCTTCATTCCAGTTGAAAATCCTTTCATTTCTTTTCCTTGCCCAACATCACTGTCTAAGATTTCCACTACTATGTTGAATAGAAGTAGCAAGATTGGGCATCCTTCCTTTCTTCCTGATCTTAGAAAATATACTTTTGTCTTCTCACTATTATATTGGCCAGGGCTTGTGGTACACAGCCTTTACTGGGTTGAGGAACATTCATGACAAATCTAATTTGTCAAGAGTTTTTATCATAAGAGACGGAGAATTTTGTCAAAGGGCTTTTCTGCATCAAATATTGAGATGATCAAATAGTTTTCATCTTTTATCCTCTTATTATGTAGTATTACACTTATTGATCTGCATATGTTTCTGGAATCCCATGGATAAATCACACTGGTTCAAATTCAGTTTGCTAGTATTCTAATGCAGGTTATTGTATCTAAGTTCATCTGGGATGTTGGCCTATACTTTTCTTTCCATCGAGTGATCAGGGTAGTGTTGGCCTCATGAAATGAATTTGGAAGTGGTCCTTCTTCTTTAATTTTTTAGAAGACTTCAAGAAGGATAAGTTCAGGACTAATTTATGTTTGGTAGAATACAGACACAAAACAATTAAGTCTAGGGATTTTCTTTCCTGAGACTTTTATTACTGATCCAATGTCTTTATTCATCACTGATGTGTTAAGATTTTATATTTCTTCATGATTCAGTCTTAGTAGTTTGTATGTGTCTCTGAATTTGTCCATTTCTTCTAGTTTTCCAATTTATTGGCATTTAATTGTTCATAGTTGTCTCTTATGGTCATTTAATTGTAATATCTCCTCTTTCATCTCTGATTTTATTTGAGTTTGCATTCCTTTTTTCTTAAACTAAATATTTGTCAATTTTATCTTTTAAAGAAAACAACTCTTAGCTTTATTGATCTTATCTATTATTTTTCTAGTCTATTTCATTTATTTTTGCTCTGATGTTTGTTATTTTCAACAATCTGCTAACTTTGGGCAGAGTTGGTTGTTATTTTTTTTTCTGATGTATAACATAGTTTTTTTTAAGGTTATTTCAGGTTTTTTTTCCTTTTTGATGTAGGCATTTATTACAACAAACTTCCCTCTTAAAACTTCTTTGGCTGCATCTCGTAAGTTTGGTATATTGTGTATCCATTTTTGTTTATCTCAAGATATTTTTTAAATTCCTTTTAAATTCATTTTTAGACATATTGGTTGTTCACAGCCCAATCTTTTGGCTTCTCTGTACCACATTGGAAAAAGAATTGTTGTTTGGGGCCATACATTAAATACACAAACACTAACAAAAGCTGACAAGCAAAGAAAAAGTCCATGCATAATTTTTATGATATCTGCCACCACAGATTATCAAAAATGTCCTCATTTAATACACATGTGGCCTATGGGCTGCAGATTGGACATTCCATAAGAGCTTGATGCTTGCAAGGTTGCCCATTGTCTCCATTGCTCTTCAACATTGTAATGGAAGTTCTAGCCATTGCAATTAGGGAAGAAAAGGTGATCAAAGGTATCCACATAGGATCAGAAGAGATTAAACTTTCACTCTTTGCAGATGATATGATTGTATATCTGTAAAACACCAGGGATTCTACTACAAAACTTTTAGAAGTGATAAAGGAATACAGCAGCATCTCAGGCTACAAAATCAACACCCATAAATCTGTAGCCTTTATATTTACCAATAATAGTCAAGCCAAAAAAATAGTCAAGGACTCTATCCCTTTCACAGTAGTAACAAAGAAGAAGAAATATTTGGGAGTTTATCTAAGAAAGGATATGAAAGATCATTATAAAGAGAACTATAAAACTCTAAGAAAAGAAATAGCTGAACATGTCAACAAATGGAAAAACATACCATGCTCATGGTTGGGAAGAATCAACATTGTTAAAATGTCCATACTACCCAAAGCAATATACAATTTTAATGCAATTCCTATTAAAGCTCCATTACCATATTTTAAAGACCTCTAAAAAAATAATACTTCATTTTATATGGAATCAGAAAAAAACCTCAAATAGCCAAGACATTATTCAGAAATGAAAACAGAGCAGGAGTAATCATGTTACCAGACCTGAGACTGTACTATAAATCTATAGTGATCAAAACAGCATGGTACTGGCACAAAAACAGAGAGATAGATATATGGAACAGAATAGAGAACCAAGAGATGAACCCAGCTACTTACTGCTATTTGATCTTTGACAAGCCAATTAAAAACATTCAGTGAGGAAAAGACTCTCTATTTAACAAATGGTGCTGGGTGAACTGGCTGGTGACCTGCAGAAGACTGAAACTGGACCCATACCTTTCACCATTAACTACGACACACTCTCACTGAATCAAAGATTTAAACTTAAGATATGAAACTATAAAAATACTAGAAGAAAGTGCAGGGGAAACTCTCGAAGGAATCGGCCTGGGTGAATTTTTTATGAGGAGGACTCCTCAGACAATTGAAGCAGTATCAAAAATGCACTACTGGGACCTGATCAAACTAAAAAGCTTCTGCACTGCTAAGAACACAGTAACTGTAGCAGGCAGACAGCCCTGAGATTGGGAGAAAATATTTGCAGGTAATTCCTCTGACAAAGGTTTAATAACCAGAATACACAGAGAACTCAAACGTATTAGCAACAAAAGAACATGATCCCAACTCAGGGTGGGAAAAGGATCTGAAGAGAAACTTCTCTAAGGAAGAGAGATGTATGGCCTACAAGCACATGAAAAAATGCTCATCATCCTTAATCATCAGAGAAATGCAAATCAAAACTACCTCGAGATATCATCTAACTCCAGTAAGATTAGCCCACATAACAAAATCCCAAAACCAGAGATGCTGCTGTGGATGTGGAGAAAAGGGAACACTTCTACATTGCTGGTGGGAATGCAAACTAATATATTCCTTTTGGAAGGATGTTTGGAGAATACTTAGAGATCTAAAAATAGATCTGCCATTCGATCCTATAATTCCTTTGCTAGGTATATATCCAGAAGACCAA
>CAUYON010080776.1:0-15870 GCA_963573935.1 Arctocebus calabarensis | reverse complement strand
GCTAGTGGGATTACACCTATGGTGCCCCTTAGCAGGGTACTGGTGAAACTTATTAAATGTAGAGTATCAATGTCTTTATATAGTGATCAAAAAAATGCCATGAAGGCTATCTCTAACAGTATGATCAAAATATTTCTGATTGTATATGAAGCACATTCTGCCCTATGATTGCACCAATGTACACAATTATGATTTAATAAAATTATTTTTTAAAAAAACTTTATAGTTTGTGGGACCAGAAATCTTTCCTATTTTAGTCCAAAATCAGAGTGAGGAAATTTCTACCAATAGAATTTCCTAACAACTAAAATTGTCACTCAGAGCAATGGGCCAGGAAGACTAATGGAAGAAAAAAGACAACTTAAAAACAAAAATTCATATTAAAATTAGGGTGCAAAGCCTTGCATATGTTAAATGTTTAATTGAATAACTATTGCAAATAACATTTAAAACACTGTAAGAAGATATAGAGATGAAGAAAACACAACCTTTACCCTTAGTGTCCCCATATTCTTGCAGAGAAGCAAAAGATGTAATATTACCAAAACTTCAGGCTCATCCCTGAGGCTGAATCAGGACAACTGAAGAATGAGGACAAGGGGTTTGAGGAAAAGAAAAGTTTATTAATTTTCGGAGGGCAGCAGTGGAGTACTGCCTCAAAGACTGGCTTTCAGCAGAAATACAGGGCTTTTTAAAAGGCGAGGTTTTCAGCAGTGGGGGTACGTCTCCATGACCAGTGTCACACACTGTGGCTTCAGGTTACTGTTGTTTAACTGTAAGTGGTAGTTTTGGTCGACCTTATCTACAGTGACAACAATCATGTGATCCTTGTCTAGACAATTCTGTTATGACACCTTCTGTAGCTGAAAATATTAGAAAACACACAGCAAAGAACTTTTTTTGCCTGTTTATCTATTGGCCTCAGGAAGGAATGCCGGTTTTTAATTCTCAAAAAGGGTGGGGGCTTTAAAGAGGCAACTCATAAAACGTTTCAGAACTTTACCTCTATTACAACAACGTAAAAATTTGTAATTACAAACGTGTTTAGTTTTTGTGCAATTACTACCCATCCCTAGAAATAGGCTATGAGGTCCTTAAGAGTGGGGATGGTGAGTATTTTCCTAAATGCCTAATGTAGTTTTAGTAATATGGTGGAAAATAATTATAAACTGATAGATAAATGGATGGATGGGCAATGGAATGATGATTGATATTCACACTGCTTTAAGAATTTAAAGTAGAAAATACTTTCAGCTATCTGGGTTGGGGTAAGTGACTACGTACGTTTTAAGGAAAGATGGTTTTTTAGGTATGTTGTACAAAAGTTTGACATGCATGCCTGCCTATATATGATATATGGATACATGAATGTATGTATGTGTGTGTGTGTGTGAACTTGAAATAGCTCATCTACATCCCTTCTATAGCTGCAAGTCTATTAACTATATGCAGCCACAGTATTATCAAACTATTATAAAGCATCATTGAAAAAGCATTCCTTATTTTTTGGCTGCAGTCATTTTTTTAAAATGCCATAATGTCAAAAGTTAGGAAAACTTCAGAAGCTTCATTTGGTTGAAATGAATATTGGGAAGATTAAAAAAGAACTCATCTTGTATTAAACTTTAAAAAATAAAGACTGTCAGCATTTTTAGTTTGTTGTGATGCTTTAGATCAGGCGTCCTCAAACTTTTTAAACAAGGGACCAATTCACTGTCCCTCAGACCATTGAAGGGCTGGACTACAGTTTAAAAAAAAAAAACTATGAACAAATTCCTATGTACACTGGGACTATCTTATTTTGAAGTAAAAAACAAAACAGGAACAAATACAACTCACACCGACACATGTGGCCCACGGACCGTAGTTTGAGGACCCCTGGTTTAGATGGTTTTACATTTCTAAGTATTGAAATTGACACGATCCTGTCCAAACAGGGATGGTCTGATATTCTTTTAGGAGACAAATGACCACCTGAAGAAACTAGAAGGGGAAGGTCATAGTCAAAATTATTTTGTAATTAAATCAGAGGGTATTTTTAATTTTAAGAAAATAAAAGGTAGAAAATGTTTTTAAACCACAATGACAACATATAAATGGAAACCAAGGTGAGATGGGCATGCTTCAAAGCATTTGGAACTTTATTGAAGACTCATCCCTGACTTTTGGAGCTATGAAGAATGGATTCTTGAAAACTGATGGAAAGCACTGAAATGGATTTATTGAAGATCATTTTTACAGTGCACATTTTTGGGAAAAGTAAACCCCAGGGAAATGAAGCAAAGATAAATCAGAGAAGGCAGAAGCCATGTGTGCTCCAGCAGATGAATCTGAGCAGACCTAGAGATTCTTGAAGATCTGTTAAAACAGTTTCCCGAGTCTGGCAACTGGTGCAAGATGTCAACACACCTAGAAAACACCTGTTTGGGTTGGGCTGTCAAATTTGTGGGAGTAACAGAGAACTTGTCCATGACAGGTTCAGGGTGCAGTAGTTAGCTGCACAGTTGTTAACTTGCTATAAAAGTCTTGCTATAATGTGGAAAGACTCACACGATAATTGTGTTCACTCAAAGACATCTACATGAAAACAACAAGTGTTTTAACATTTTTCAGTGTCAGTCTTAGTCTTTATAATTAACCACATGCCCACAGAGTTGAAAAGACTTTCTGAGTCATTTCTGATTGTGTGACCTCGGAAGGGCTTGTGTGCAGGAGCAGAAGTGGTGACTTCCTGACTCTATTCATACTTCAGTATGTGACACAATTGTCCTTTATACCACTTCACATTTGGAAAAGTAGCATTCCGCAGTGAGAGTTAGAAGGGTTTTGTGTTTACTGTTCTGCTTTAATTACTTTCAAATGATCTGAATCTCATCGGATTCTTTGTTGAAATCGGCAGCAGATGACCAGTTTGATGAATTTGGACAATATTCCTTGGATTTAACGGGAGGAGCCATGAAAGCAGCTTTTGATTCTAAGGCAGATACTCCTGGAATCTAAGCTAAGACTCAAAGCAGAAAGATCAGTTCTGTTTCTGCCAAAACAAATATACTGCTAGAATCTGGGGACAATATTCACCTTTTTCTCATTATTATTTTTATTCACTGGCATCTCTATAAAAGGATTTAATGCCACTGTTTACAAGTCCCCCCCCCCCCACTATTCTTAGTAGGCTAGTATGATCCACATTTAATGAAGGAAATGGTCTAGGGAAATCATTATTTTTAAATCAAGTATCCTAGAGAGGTGACCTTGTAAATATATTTTTAAAAATTCAACAACCAACACAACTTTTTAAAAGAGTCTATCTCTTCTAGGCACCACATATTATAAATGATGAATAAAACCAGCAGGTACTTTTTAGAATGAGGACAACCACTCCCTATGTAGGAAAAAAAAAAAAAAAGGTTATCTCTAAGGCTTTGGGGACTGGCATTTTCAGTGTTCATATTACATCTTTGGAGAGATAATACGATTGTAACAGTAGCAGTCACTCCATCTTAATAATAATAACTCTTTAAAGAAATAAAGGTAAATAATAACTCTTTCTTTTACAAGGTTTAATTGTGTGCTTAACGAAGAATTTCCAGGAAGTGACCTTGAGGAACTAACTGTAGAACCAGCACTGAATGTTGTCCTCCTGGAGGAAAGTGCTGAACAGTTAACCTTCAATTCTGCTGTGGTCCAGCTGAGGCCAGCCGGACTCCCACAAGGCCACTACTAAAGATAGCCAGCAGAACAAGCCCGCCCTACACAGACAGACAGACACTGTCACTGTCACCTGTTCTTTTGAAGGCAGCTCAGAGATTACCTGAGAGATTTTATCTGCACGACAGGTAAACTGCTGAGTATTCTTCCACTCATCTTCCATAGTCCTATTCAGATGCTATAAATCTTCCATCATCTGAGCCACCTCGAGTCTCATATTTTTATGAGATTCCTGTGCCCATGCACTGAATTAAAATGGTTTTCCCCTGATAATCTACCGTCAGTTTATTTTCTAGATTCCCGTTATCAGAGGGCAGAGAGAAAGTAGTACCTATCCCCTCCAAAGAATGAGCGTGTCTAAAGTTTTTATAAATTATAAGACATGAGCTGTTGCTTGTTTATTTGTCTTTTTTTGTAGAAATTTTCAGCATTTGACACTACAGTTGGATTCCATCTAACTCCTCATATTTCCCAAGAGAGAAAATCAATACTTTCAGCTAAAATTTCTGGGTTGGAATTGAGAGAACTAACATTCTCCTTCATTCATAAAACTCATAAGCCATTATGGGAATGCTGCCTTTGTGAAATTCTTCTTTCCTGCACCTTCTGAGGTGTTTGCTAGAGCTTATTTTGTAATTCGTGTACACAAATCTGAGGAGCAGACAGAGGCGGCTTCAATGATATCTTTGCCATCCCTTCAGTATGCCTACCCTTCTCTCTCTCTTCTGTTTTTTGCCTTCCCTTTTTCTTTTCTTCTGTCACCTTGAACCTCATTGTGAACTCTGTCTCACGCACAAGCCAAACTGCTGGGATCCTGCACGTTGTGTTAGACCCTACTCCCATCAGACACACTCCCCATCCTGTAATTGTTTTCCAGAATTAGTCCTCCCAACTAAAATGTACCTGTCCTGGATCCTATCCGTTAAATTTCCTAGTAACTGTAAATGAATGTTATTACATGGTCATTCTCTAGTGTACACTTGCATTTTTTTGAAAATCTTATACTCAAAAATTGTCTAGTAGGGTGGGTGTTTCACCTGGTGTTAGCCTGTGAGGGAGGATATTTGGAAAAAGCTCACCCTTTGATTTAAAGAAAAATTATACCATCTGGAGTTAAACTAGCAAGGAAGACTTTATTCGAGACCATTGCAATAGGAGAGAAAGATTGGACTCAACTCTGAATGCAGCAGGGATGTCTGGGGATTTGTAGCCAGTGGGTACAAGGAAAGGCTTAGTGGATACAAAAGCAGTAAGAACAATTTGATTAGATATCAAGAATAGCAGAGGAGGAACTTGATTAAATATTAGGGATGAGGGAAATTTTAGATAAACTGACTTAGCAGTATTCTTGCTAAAACTGGGCTCATTAGGCCAAGAGCAGGGTCTAATTATGAAGAAGGCTCAGAGGAGCCTGACTAGAGCTTGGTCAAGTAGGATGACCTTGATAGTTCATAAGTATACAACAGCCCCATCATATGCTTGAGAGCACCTCTTATCGGATCATTATGTGATTGCCCCAATTTGCTGGTCTAAGACAACTTTAGTTAGAATTCCCCACTGCTTTTCAAATAATGATTTTGTTTGTCTGAATTTCAAAGTTTCTGTGTTTTTGTCTTTTGCCTTTACCTTGACAGAAGAAAATCTAATCTAATAATATTTTCTGATGAGTAACATGCCTTTACCTAATGTTCGCTTTTGCGAAGATTATCTCCTTAACCAAACTTCAGTCAGGATCCTCTGACCCTCTTGGGCCTCAATCTTTGGGCTTCCATCATTCCACTGCCTAGTTTTAGAAAGAATCCTGTGAAGTAAGTTTATCAAGAATCCCCCATGCCCCATCCCCAATATTTGACCAAATTTTTCATTCCCTCCATCCCCAGATGATATTTGATTACCCTGGCCTTCCTTTAGCAAGAATCATGCTGTTGGTTTAGCACGATTTACCCTTCCTTCTTTAATGCTTTTTCACCTACCAACATACTATCCTACTCCTTGTCTGTAAATCCCCACTTTTCCTTACATAGGTAGAATTGAGCCCAATGCAATACTGAGGTCTCTTTTTCCCTACTGCAATAATTACTGAATTGTTACCATTTTAACGACTGCTGGGCTCTAGTAATTCTTTAACATTTATTCTCCTCTCTTACTATGTGAAAAAAGATGCTGACATGGATGTAATTTTATTTCTTGCTACAGTTAGAGAACAGCAATTGGATTGACTCACATTTTGAGAGAGAGCAATCAAGCTATTGAAGAGGCTCCTGTATGCCTGGTGACACTGGCTGCAACAGTGTATCTGAAGTTCACATCTGATGACTAAAACTCAGGATGGGGAAAGAGGATCTATCAGTGAAACTTTAGATTAGCTTTGTGGCCTTGAGCTTTAACTTAGAAATAAAAATAATAGTCATTGTATGTTACATTTTTAAGTATCTGTCTTACAATGAATGTACAATAAATATTCATTGCTTTGCACTTCTTAAAATTCTCAGTAGTTCAAAAAAAATTTAGTAGGGGGCCAGATTAAGTGGCTCAAACCTGTAATCCTAGCACTCTGGGAGGCCAAGGTGGGGGGATTGCCTGAGCTCATGGATTCAAGATCACCCTGAGCCAGAGCAAGACCTTGTCTGGAAAAATAGCCAGTGTTGTGGTGGGTGCCTGTAATCCTGGCTACTCAGGAGACTGAGGCAAGGTATTCATTTAAGCCCAAGAGTTCAAGGTTGCTGTGAGGTGTGACGCCACAGCACTCTACCAAGGGAGACAAAGTGAAACTCTGTCTCAACAACAACAAAAAATAATAAAAATAAAAATAAGTATGACCTTCCTATTAGCCTAGGAATTAAAAGAAAAAGTACAGTGGTTTCTGTAACTTGTTATCACAGTACTGGGATGTAATTATTATCATTATTATTATTGTATTTCAGTGCATTATTATTACCACATTTGAGCCATTACAGTATTATTATTATTATTATTATTATTACTATACATGGGCTGTTCATCAGGATCTGAGTTATAAACAAATCCAACCTAAAGACTTCTCAGGAATGTATCTTGTCTGTAACCTGGAAACCACCTGTACTCTCTTTACCATGTAAATCGCATTATCTCTCAGCTACATTATGTCATACTGTGTGGAATGAATACCAAAGCATGAATATGTTTTCATCAGGCAGATAACACACTCACATATTTTTAAAAGAATCATAATTTAAAAAAATCATAAAACACATCTTTTTTAAAATAGGGAAAAAATATAGTCCAACAAGTTATAGGTTGGCAGAATATCACAGATGAAAAAGTCAAAAATGGATGGATGTGGTGGGTCACGCCCATAATCCCAGCACTCTAGGAGGCTGAGGCAGGAGGATGGCTTGAGCTCAGGAGTTGGAGACCAGCCTGAGCAAGAGCAAAACCCCATCTCCACTGAAAACAGAAAAATTACCCAGGTGCTGTGGCAGGCACCTATAGTCCCAGTTACTTGGGAGGCTGAGGCAGGAGGATTGCTTGAACTCGAGAGTTTGAAGTTGCTGAGAACTAAGCTGATGCCATAACACTGTAGCTCAGGTGACAGAGTGGGAAGAAAGAAAGAAAATGAAAGAAGGAAGGAAGGAAGGGGGGGAGGGAGGGAGGAAGGACAAGAGGAAAATTATTTATCAAAAGAATTCCAAAAATCTATGAAAATTTGCATATTCACATTGGGTTTTAATAAGTATCATATCACCTTAAGATAATGCCATTATTTTTAAATAATTTAATTGTAACTGAAAATAGTCTCCTGTGTTACTTCATCCTGGTCGGCTATGAACACTCTGAATGGGGCTGGGGAGACTGGCCAGCCAGTGCTGAGTGGAGCTAAAGAACAATGCGGGTCTAAAAGAGACTATTTGGAATTTAAACTGTTGGTGGAATCGGAGTTGGCAGTCATAACTGTGGGTGGAATTTCTGGGAGAAGAATATAATTATCCAAACTGGATTTTAACCAACACATCTGAGCATTTAAAAAAAAATATTTTAATACCATAAATAAATACCTCCTTTGTTCCATTTCTCAGGGGAAAGATACCTGCTCCTGGGGAGGGTAGAATTCCTGGAGTTTGGCTTTAGTTCTGGCTCGGTAGGAAAAGTGCCTCCTCCTGCATTGCCAATCTCCTTCCTGTGGAGATCTCTGATCAAGCAGAGAAAACCATTATTAGGTATTTGATGGTATATTAGCATTTGAGATTTTAGAAATCTGCAAATACTTTTCATTAAGTAGGTCAAAAGTCTTAAGTTCAAAAAACTGTTTCAGGGTCAAAACGAAAGATGACTGATGTCGGTTGGCAGGGGGTTGGGGGTGCACTGATGATCAGTTTTCTCTTGGATCTCAATCAAGAAAATATTCCTCCAATTACAGGAAACAGGTTAGAATTTTTTCACACCGTGGCAGCTGGGGCAGAACACCCAGCAGGCAGAATGCCAAGGAATACTAAAAGTTGAGGTCAAAGAGCAAAGAAGCAGAGCCAAGGGAAAGGCGGGGGTTCCTCACTTTGTGGGAAGCAGGCAGCCAGCAACACTTTGAGCATTTTGGAAGAAATAAAACTTTCTTTGAACATAGCTATCCTAAAATAAAAAGTTTAGACAATTAACACAGTTTGACCAAAGAACAAGTTGCAAATCAGGCAGCCCTCAGGAGACGTCCAGAGAGCTCTGCTCTGAAACAAGGGCAGTAACATTTATGGATAGAAAGCAGAGGTGAGGCACTGAAATAGCTTGATCGGTTGCCCCTCAGCATTTGCCATATCTGAACATATTCTAATCGGTCAGGAGACAATGATGGTCTGAAACTTGGAAGCTCCAATTGGCTGAGACAACTCCTAATTAGACTCTGAGAATTACTTATTGAGTTAGATTGCAATTCCTTATGTAGAAACTGGAGGTACGAAAATCCTGAAGCCAAATTTAGTTTGTTACTTAAAACTTGTGCATTCAGCACTTTGTGTGCAAATTAAAATTGTAGTGATTTATTAATATGTACTCCATACCTCAAAACCCCAGATCTATGGCTAACTACTGATAATGCAGTAAGGTTCACAGTCCCCAGTCTGTCTCTTACAGAGGGATTGATTTCCCTCATCTGTTGAATGGGGGCGTTAGTAACAGAAGCCATTCACTAGGGTTGCTGCGGGTATTGAGTTGACAACTGTAAATCACCAGGAACAATGCTGAGCCCATGGTGAGAGTTGTACAAATGTTTGCCATTGTTGAAAGAAAAACTTCAAATTAAATCTAACAGAGTTTAACGGAGCAAACAATAATTCACAAATTGGGCAGCCCCCAGAACCAGAATAGGTTCAGAGTCCCTCTCGGGCTGCTGCCTGGTCAGATAACATTTATGGACCTAAAAAGGAAAGTGACAACAGAAAATGGAAGTCAGGTACAGAAATAGGTTCCCTCTGAGCTTGGGCATTTATCTTATTTGAACATGGTTTGAACAGTCAGTTGCCTCTGATTGGTTCAAACTCAGCTACTCGCTGCAATAGTTTACAGTCTGTTTACACTTTTCTTGTTTTACAAGTTTTCTGTTTACTATGTATGAAGCAACCTTTAGTCCAAACGTCAAATATATGTATGGCAGAAGCATTAGGCCAAACTTAATTCAATTTGAAATGACTGTTGTTATCTCAAATTTGACTTGACTTTTCCAAGAAATTCAATGTACATCAAACGAAGATGCCAGGAACTGAAGACCACAGGAAGAGAAATTCAGACCTAGGAGAACAGAAACGGGGCCTTGGTCACATCCGCCTAAAAACTTTATCAGTTCCTTACTGAGGCAGAGGAAGTCAGTATTAAAATCTTTCTGTACAGTATATATCGAATGGTACACATAATTATGCTCTGGCTAACTATAATAAATAGTACATAATTATTTTGGACTATGGACTTTAGACATTCTCAATAACTTCTATTTTCTTAATAGTTTTTTGTTGAAGAATCCCTGGGGGTATGGTAAGGGGTTCAGCTGCGGGACAGGCAAAATGAGTGACAGATGTACTATCTATTATATCCTGGGTACATCATATCTAGCCAAGCATTTCATTATCTAATACCCACATAAAACCAGATGTATGGACCCACCCATTACAATTATTTTTAAGTAAATATTTTATTTTATAATGGTTTTAATTACTAAAAATTTGAAAATATAGTAAAAAAGGTTTCTATAACTTCTCCCACCCAATTTCTCTCCTTGACATTTGTTACAGTTAATGAGCCAATACTGATACAGGTAAAGTTTATACCTTAGTGTTTATCTTATGGCCTTTTTTCTGTCCTATAATCCCATCTACAGATTACATGTAGTTGTCATGCTTCTTTAGGTTGTCCTTGGCTGTAAAAGTGTTTCAGACTTTCCTTGTTGTTGATGACCTTAACAGTTTTGAAGAGTGCTGGTCAGATGTTTGATAGAACATCCTACAATTAGCATTTGGCTACTATTTTACTCAAAGCATAACAAGGATGTGGGTTTTGGAAAAGAAGATGTTTATGTAGTTATTCCATTAGTAAAACCTCCTGGATATTTATTTGTTACTCTTGATTGTAATCCAATACCACTTTAGTTTGCTGCTCTAACTGTTCCAGCTTTGGCAATTGGAGGCTTTTTTGGTTGGCTCCTCCAGCCTTTTGACATATTTCCAGCAGTGTGGAGTTGTTTTCCATTTTCCTGAGGGGGAATTTTGAGTACTTCCTTACTTTTGGGCACTAGAAGATATTCCAGAATCATCTTGTATTCTTCCTATGTCAATCAGCCACTTCTCCAAGCAGCCCTGGTTTCTCTGTATTAAGAAACAAGATCTGGGTGACGGGTGTGCACCCTGCTAGTGACATGTCATCATTTCTAGGGTCTGTCCCTTAAATGAACATGAAACTATGTGTGTAGTGCTCAGTTAGGCAACGCATATACTAAAACTGGAAAGATGCAGAGATTAGCATGGCCTCTAGACAAGGATGGCATGCAAATTAATGATGCATTCCATGTTAAAAAATAAAATATATGTGTGTATACTGAAGCATTAACATTTTAGTATTGAGTTTTCCAACCCAGGAACTTGGAATACCTTTGTTTTTACAGTATTTGAATTTTCTTTGATTTATTTCATCAATGTTTTGCAGTTTTTGTATGCACATTCTGTATATAGTTTCTTCATTATACACCTAAATAAATTTTTTGATGCTATTGTTACCACATTTTGCCATGTATAATGTGCACTTTTTGCCCCAACTTTTTTTTATATACAATTTGAAATATTTTCATCTAACTGTTTAACATAGCCTTCACGGTCATTTCTTAGTTATTGTGCTAAGACATTTATATTCTACACCTAGTAAATTTCGCATGTACCCTTATAAGATGCACCTTACCTTCCCTCCACCCATCCTTCTCCCTCCCCTCCCTATTCCCTTTCCCCTTCTTCTTGGACTATAATTAGATTATAGCTTTCATATCGTTTCATAGTAGGGCTGAGTACATTGGATACTTTTTCTTCCATTCTTGAGACACTTTGTTAAAAAGAATATGTTCCAGCTCCATCCATATAAACATGAAAGAGGTAAAGTCTCCATCTTTCTTTAAGGATGCATAATATTCCATGGTGTACATATATTGCAATTGATTAATCCATTCATGGGTTGATGGCACTTGGGCTTCTTCTATGACTTTGCAATTATGAATTAGGCAGCAATTTTGCCCAAAGTTTTGAGGGAAAAATAAGGATGTGCATTATACATGGGCACTACGATTGTTATAGTGCATAAAATTTCTTGTGCTTTGTATTTGTTCTTGTGTTTTATCATAATTTGTTACATAAAACTTCTTATACCACATATGTTAAAAATAAATGCTAAAATTACTTTATAATATAAAAAAACAAGTACCTAAGTATAAACAAATTAAAATTTTAATTAAAAAATTAAAACAAAATATTTTATTCTTGATAGTTTGGGCCAAAAACATGGGTGTACATTATACACATGAACTCACTGTATGTGGCAAAACATGGGACATGGATTTTTTTTTAAATCTCAAATTCTAATTATTCATTGCTGCTATTTAGGAAAACAATTAACTTTTGTATATTAGTCTTGAGTCTCGGAGGAGGGAGGAGAAAGGGTACTTGGGGGGACCTCACCTAATGTACATGATGCAATGGTACATTTCAAAACTATTAAGAAAAGAGTATAATTGTGAGGGATGTGTTAATCAGTGCAATGTCAGCTTTTCACATTGTATATCAAATCAGTATACCAAACCCCATAAATGCATCAATGTACACAGTTATGATTTAATAAAAATGAAAAAAATAAAAAAATAAGAGATTCATCATAAAACAAAAAAAATCTTGAGCCTCTAAACTTAAGGGTTTTACCTCTAAGGCTCTCACCAGGTTCTCATGATAAAGAACCAAAAAGATAATCACCTTGTGTCTTTGCAGG
Organism: Arctocebus calabarensis; assembly: GCA_963573935.1. Classification (NCBI taxonomy): domain Eukaryota; kingdom Metazoa; phylum Chordata; class Mammalia; order Primates; family Lorisidae; genus Arctocebus; species Arctocebus calabarensis. The sequence continues at coordinate 3,687 of CAUYON010080776.1, read as the reverse complement.
CAATGGGGAAAGTAATCACTTTGAAATACACTATTAAAAAAGACCGACTTTGCAGTAAAAAGCCATTCCTGGAGTCTCATCTCACATAGGAAGAAGAACAGTACCCAACTCCAGCCCACTCCAGCCTTTCTCTTTCATTTGAGTTGGGAAGAAAATGAGTCTAAGAACCACTTGTAGAAGTCACTAGGGACATGGGCCCACTAAGAAGTTAATCATAGATTGCAGAACACTTCCGTCCTCAACCCTTTCCATGACATCAACAGTACAACAGCAGTGGATTACAGCTGAGAGAGTCACAACACTCAGGCTCTCAGAGAGATCTTAAGGAAATCCAGAGCCAACAAGAGAAAAACAAAAACACTAGTTGAATTGGAAGTCTCTGACACCTACAGCTACAATAAGCATCATTGAACAAAGTCCTAATCAAATTAAGGCAAACCCACACTAATGTCCTATTACTGTTACCTCAGTTCCTGTCACTCAATATATCATGTCCAGATTTCAGTGAAAAGTAACAAGGAATGCTAACAGGGAGGGGAGAAAGACCCAGTTTGAATCCAGTTCAAGAGTGAAAAAGAAATTGACTCTCAAATAAAAAAAGACGGAATTGATAATCCATAGACCTGTTCTGAAAGGAATGTAAAGAAAAGTTCTTCAGAGTGAAAAAAAAATGTAGAAACTCAGATCTACAGTTTTTGAAAAAAGAAAAGCATCATAGAATGAATAACTAGTGGTAAAATAAAACCTTTTCTTTTATTCTTAGTTTTTCTAATCAATGATTATTTGTTCAAAGTAATAATGGTAACTTTGCTGCCCTTCTCCCATACTTATTTACTAGTTCCACGAGATTTTTTTTGGAGATTGTCAGGTATTTTCTGCACAGATAATCACGTTCTCTACAAATAAAGATGTTTTTATCTCTTCCTTTCCAATTTATATACCTTTCATTTCTTTTTCTAGTCTTACTGCTCTAGGAAGAACTTCCAGAGAGGAGTTGAGTAGGGTGGTGAGGAGAGACATCCTTGTCTTGTTCCCAATCTAAAGGGGAAAGCGTAATCTCTCACCAGTAAGTACGATTCACATGTCAATCTTTTGCAGATGTCTTTCATAAAGTTGAGAGATTTTTTCCTCATTTCTTAGTTTGCTGAGAGTTTTCATCATAGACAAGAATTGGATTTTGTAAAACATTTTTGCTATTTCAATTACTGTGATGTTTTACATTGATTAGTTTTCAAATGTTGAAGCAGCCTGAAATACATTTGGTTATGATACACAATTACAATATGTGATTTTTTATATATTGTGTGATTTGATTTATTAATATTTTATTGAAGATTTTTGTGTCTGTGTCCATGAAAGATACTGGTTTACAGTTTAGTTTACATTAATTTTAAAATAAACTTTTACATTTCTTTCAAGTACATTCTACATTATTCAATTAATTATACAAAGCTTAAGACAGTTATCATCAGAGAATCCAATGGGCTATCGTGTAAAATGGAAGGCAGGGCATTCTGATTAGTATTACTCAGGAAATAATTGAGCCACGTATTTATTCTCTAAATTACCATTAAGATTAAAAAAATACTGGGTGGCACCTGTGGCTCAGCAAGTAGGGCGCCGGCTCCATATACCGAAGGTGGTGGGTTCAAACCCAGCCTTGGCAGAATTGCTAAAAAAAAAAAAAAAGATTAAAAAAATACTGAAAGAATCTTCCTTAGATTGAAATTTGTTATTTTTTTCAGTTCAGCACTCTTAACAATAAAAACCAAAGTTAATTGATCCAAAAATAAATTTTTTAAGCCCTTTAACTGTTGAGCACTTTTTGCAAGGGGACAGTGATAGCTCCAGATGTAATTTTAATGTTTAATGTACTTTAAACTGTACATTCCCTTAGAGACAGTACCTGGAGACCTGGGTTGGGGAAGAAAGTATAAGAACTAAACAGAATCCACAAACTGAAGTTTGGAGAGACAATTTTGGTACAAATCTTAATTGCACAGGTATATGTATTTTATACTGGGTTTTTTTTTTCAAGCATAAGCATATTCTAAACCTATTACAACAAATTTTTAAAAGCTTTGTATGAAATTCATTCCATGTGCTAAAATTTCATATATTTTCTCTTGGGTCCTAAACTGATGAGTCCATCATTAATTTTCCTAGCAAATAATACTTGAGAGGCGATCGCTACTTAAGTGAATTTTATCACATTTAGTAAAATCTGATTTTAACAAGGAAGAACTATGATAAAATTAAAAGCATTAGTTTGAAAATTATTTATTTCCCAGCAACTCTCATTATGGTCACAGTTAACAATAAGGGAAAACCATGTTTTTTATTATGGATATTGCCATCGTAGGGATTAAGAACGGACCTGGAAGGAAACATTTTGGGGACAGCTAGTATTAACGAATGTGCGTATTTTCCCATCCAGTGGAGAAAAGAATATAAAAACGGATACATTTCATAATTCTTGGCCCTCCTTTTAGTTCCCTTGAGTACAATTTAGCCAAAAACATTATCCAACACATGCTGTATGCTCATTCGTATTAGATTTTTAGTTGTCTTTAACAGCATGGCAGTGCCAGATCCAAAATACTGTAAGAACTGTCGAAACAAAGGCAGCAACCTAGTCTCCTGATAACCTCTTTTTTATGTGTTTACAACTTATTCATCCTCGTCACATTTCCAAACAATAATTGTTCTAATTGTTGGTGAGGCACACAAAAGGTTATTTATATCTCTACCATCTATAAAGTTATCAAATAAAGTTCAGTCACACCACAATTATGCGTTTAAAGGAGAATAAATCCTGAACAGGCACCTTACATTAATCTCTTTTTATGAAACACTTTTCTTGGAAACAGTTGAAATCCTTGTTATCTTCGCATCTAATGGAACAGAAACATGTAGTTGGGAGAAACTGTTAGTGCCAGACCTAAAGGAAATTTCCATAGCAAAACAGCTAAGAAGTTCAAAATTTCACTTGTACTGTTCAACACTTTATAATTCTTGAAGTTCTCAAAGGTTATGGCATCTTGTGCTCAGAGGAAAATGCTAATAGTTTAAAAACTGTGAAACTTTATTGTCATCCCTCTGCGTGAATTTTACTACCCTTTCTCATTTCCCCAGGCCATTTTATTAGACGGTATTTTTAAATATAAGATGGAATACTGAAATGCTAAATGCAAGGCATTTAGTTTCAAGTCAATATTTGGTGACAACGGTGTTTCAAAGCTATGAAAGCTGCCTGCAATTAAGGACACAGATGCATAAATATTTAAAAGAGAAGTAAGTATTCCTAGAGTGCTTTTCCAAGAATGTCAATACATTGTTTCTTTCTTTGCCTTCTATCTCAAGAATGGAAGAAAAAGTATCCAATGTACTCAGCCCTAATATGAAGCTAATTTATAGCTTTCATATGAAGGCTAAAACCCAACTATAGCATAGGAATACAGGGAAAGGGGAAAGGGAGGGGAGGGGAGGGGGGAGTATGGGTGGAGGGAGGGCAATTGGTGGGATCACACCTACTGTGCTGATAGGGTACTGGGGAAACTTTTTAAATGTAGAGTATCAATGTCTTTATATAGTGATCAAGAAAATGCCATGAAGGCTATCTGTAACAGTACGATGAAAACATTTCTGAATGTATATGAATCGTGCCCTATGATTGCACCAATGTAC
>CAUYON010080773.1:0-11516 GCA_963573935.1 Arctocebus calabarensis | reverse complement strand
GATGTCCATTCTCTTCTTGCTTGAAAGGTTTGATCAGAGAGATCTGCGGTTATTCTAATATTCTTCCCCTTGTAGGTTATAGATTTCTTACGTCTGGTTGCTTTCAAAATTTTCTCCTTCATATTAACTTCAGTGAACTTAATTATCATGTGTCTGGGGGATGTTTTATTCGGGTTGAGTTGTGCTGGGGTTCTGAAACTGTCTGCTATCTGAATTTCAGAATCTCTTGGCATGTCTGAAAAATTCTCTTTCATAATCTCATAGAGAAGGGACTCTGGACCTTGTGACGCCACTTCATTGTTTTCAGGTATCCCTATAAGGCGAATGTTAGTTTTCTTCGGGTTATCCCAGAGCTGTCTGAGAGAATGATCTGTTTTTGCCTTCCATTTCTCTATCTCTTTGTCGGATTGGGAGCGTTTGATAGCTTTGTCTTCCATGTCAGAAATCCTTTCTTCTGCTTGCTCCATTCTGTTGCTGAGGGATTCTACTTTGTTTCTCAGATCTTTAAGGGCTGCAATTTCTTGCCTCAATGTGTCCAAATATTTGGTCATTTGGTCTTTGAATTCCTTGAATTCTTTAGACAATTTTTGAAATGCAACCAGAATTTCTAAATTCAACTTTTCCTCTAATTTATTGATCTTATTTGCAATCCAAATTCTGAATTCAATTTCTGACATTTCAGCCATCTGTTTATGCATAGGGTCCTCATTTGTGTCTGCCAGATTATTCCTTGGGGGGGTTGACCTAGTCTGTTTGTTCATATTTCCAGAGCTTTTCCGTTGATTCCGCCCCATAATTAATTTTACACCATTTGGCTAGATGAGTAGATAAGGACAATTTGGGCTGGGAGTTCTAGGAGTAGTGATTGACCAGTTCTTTGCTTAAAAGCTTGTACTGGCTTCTGTACCTTTTCCCCTAGTGTTTTGCCATTGCTTGCAAAACTGGGGACCTTCTTCGTGTGGTGGGGTTAAGTGGCTGTGTCTTATTTTCAGCTGGTCTTTTTCTTACCCTAGAGAATCTGTAACTCTGGATTGAAATCTGAGCTGTGAAGGAATACCAGAGTTAAGTCGCCGCACCCCCCACAGGCAGCAATTGAAAAAGCCAAATCAAACCTTCCCACTACCACACACCCCGGGTACCACTTTGGAAAGTCCTCCGGTGACTAGTGCAACTGAAGAGGTCCTAATCAATTGTCCTAGCCAGCATCGATCTTAAATGGAAGAGTTAAAACAGTCTCTGGCAACTAGATAACAGGGATCCACTGGAAGCTCTTGTATAATTCACTTCGATGCTCTGTGAAGTCAGAAGGGCACCCCCCCCAGCAAATAAATTAGTCTTGGAAGGTTGATGCCTACTTCCCAACCTTGCCCCTCTGTCACACCCAGTCAGTGGTAACAGTTGTGATCAGTTTCCTCCAATGAACAGATGCTCTGGAGGTTTCCGCCTGCCTGTGGTGGCTGTGGCTCCACAACCAGTCCGGTATTCCTGTCACTGTTTGGCAGGGGGAGGTGAGGCCTGACAACCTGGGTACTTAACAGGGGCTGGGGCGATTCACTCAGTTCCAGCCCTGTCCCGGATTGATGTAAAGTAGATGAAAAAGCTGATAGAACAGAAGAAGTTCGCAGAATTTCTGCCCTGTGGACGCGACGCTAGGCTGCTAATAGTTCTGACTCAGTCTGTGAGCTTCAGCCCTTTGTCTCAGCTGTCATCCCCTGAGGGCCAGGTGTGGCTGAAATTTAGCAAATCTTTGGTCCCCTTTGGCCAGCCACTTTTTGGCTCACTCTCTCACCGCTCCCAAGCCCGGAGAATAGCACAGACCAGCGGCAACCCATGCCCTGTCCACACCCCTCGAGAAAGTGTTCAAGAATCTGGACTCCATGGAGCACAGACCTCCAGACCTCAGGGTGAGGGTGGAGGGGAGTGCTGGGAGTTCCAACTTGCAGGTAGAGAGTATATACAGTTTTATACAGCTTTATGCCTGGCAGGAGAGTACTGTGGCACAGGGGAAGGAGGTCCGGTTTTTAGAGGGTCTCTCCTGTGGGGTAAAGTGGGAGGACACCTGAACTCTGCTCGCTTGTTTGTATGGAGGTATGGCGTATACTGCGAGCTGTTCTCTTGGGGGAGGGGACTCCCGTCCGCTTGGTAATGTGCTCTGTACCTTTTATTTGTATCCTTGGGGTCACAGGTCGCTCCAATAGAGTTGATGTGCGTTCCTCAACCTTGTCTCTTAGCTCAGCTCCAAACCGTTGGCTTTCTTGCTAAATTTCTGTCCTTTAACTCTCCTTCTGGACAGGAGTATCTGCAGAAAGCTGGCTACAGACCGCCATCTTGGCTCCTCCTCAGCAAATTTTTTAGCAGAGGAGATGTCAGACATGTCTTAAATACTGGAATCATGGTTGTGAATATACCCTACAAAGAAGTAGGAAGTCGGAATGATTTGGCATATCCACGCTATTTATCCCATCAATGCAGGGGAAACTGAGCCCCGATCTTTACATAAGACTAGTTTCCTACTTGAGAGACCATGGCATGAGAGTTGTGTGCAAGCAGAAGATCTGAAAACTGGCCTCCAGGGGAGAATGTATATGTGAGGTGTGGCAATACCAGGCCTAATGGTTATGGTAAAGATTCTCTAGATTCCAAAGGTCTCTTGATGTTGGAAGCAGAGGCTGTGCTCAAGGTCTGAGGTTTTGCAAAAACAAAGGTGGAGACATTCTGACTGACCTTCTCCATATCCTCCCTAATCAGTGCTAATGTCGGACAAGCAGTTTTTGTCTACTTCTTCCAGTTTTATGATAATAAATATGGACCGTGGTTTACTCAGGAGGGCTCCTTCCAGAGTTCCTCAGTCCCCTCGCACAGGCTCTGTACAAGCCTCTCATTCCTTGTGTCAAAATCCCTCGTCTGGTCACCCTAAACCCCTTCCCATCAAAAAGCACCACATTTGTCTAGACAACCTCACCAATAGGACCTACTGTTGACATCACCATTACAAATAAATATGTTAGGAGAAGTAATACCAAACGAAACTTGACGTTAGTTAACTGAATCAGTTTTTGCAGGGTTGGATGATTAAAAGGATTCATGAGACTCTTCATGCTATAATCATTTATGTTTAAATAAAGGGAAAGACTGTGGCACAGCAGGAGAAAAAAGGTACGAACACCACAGAGGTACACGGCTTGCAGGCACAGCTACCAGGCTCCTTTCTTTGCCACACAGCACTTGCTCTGTCTTTGGATCATGAACCACCAACAGGTGTCTAAATTGCCTTGATCTCAGAGAAACCAAAGTGCCATGTGAGGAACTTTCTTTAATATACCTCTGGTCAAACAGTCCAAGACAGACTTCATGACGTGGATCAATAACAGAAACTAAGGGAACGAACAGAAAACAGGTGCAAATCATCAATTTGTACTTTTTCTATAAATAATGCTGATAAATTGGTACAGGTTGCCCCCATTCAGGACAACTGGGATCCTAGTTCAGGACTATACTTATAACTCTTTAGTACATTTCATGAAGATTTGGCAAAAAATCAGCACTATGACACAAAACATCTCTGGACATAAAGTCCCATTAGATCATTATGGTTTTTTTTCTATATATATATATATTTTTTAATACAGAGTCTCAAGCTGTCGCCCTGGGTGGAGTGTCGTGGCATCACAGCTCACAGCAACCTCAAACTCTTGGCTTTAAGTGACTCTCTTGCCTCAGCCTCCTAAGTAGCCGGGGCTACAGGTGCCCGCCACAGAGCCAGACTATTTTTTTGTTGTTGTTGCAGTTGCCATTGTTTTAGCTGGCCGAAGCCAGGTTCGAACCCTCCAGCCTTGGTGTATGTGCCTGGTGCCCTACCCACTGAGCTATGGGCGCCACCTTTTTTTTTTTTCTGTATTTTTATAACATATGACAGAAAAAGCAGAAATATAAATTATCAATCTACTAATCACTTGTATCCTTCAATTAAGTATGGGTATTGCTTTGAAGAAAAGTTTCAGCTTTTCAGAAATATTCTAGCATGAAATTATTTATAATCAAATACAAACATGAACCTGCCTCCCTTTTATGCTCTCCAGCACCAGGAAAAAAAAATTACAAGACCTGGCACCAGTATCCAAGTGGTTAGGGCACTGGCCATATGCACCAGGGCGGGTGATTTGAACATGGCCCAGGTCTGCTAAACAACAATGACAACAACAACAACAAAATAGCCAGGCACTGTGGCAGACACCTGTAGTGCTAGCTACTTGGGAGACTGAGGCAAGAGAATGGCTTAAGCCCAAGAATTTGAGGTTGCTGTGAGCTGCAATGCCACGGTCCTCTACCAAGGGCAACATAGATTCTGTCTCAAAAAAAAAAAAAAGAAAAGAAAAAGAAAAAGAACAAGAAAAGAAAAATCATGAGAAGATTATTAGACTTAAGTGACCAGGGAAGTAAAGACAAGGTCTGGGTTAAGGACATATAGCAAATTCTATTGTGTAATTATCCTAATTGATAAATGGCACAAGATGGCATGTAGTCTGAAAGAGGTAATGGGCAGAAAATCAGGATTTATTTGGCACAAAGGAAGTGAGGAAGCAGGTGGGGAAGTGCTCAACCATGAGACCATACTTGAGAAGTGCTTGTATTCATAGGACCATTGCAGAGTTAGGCAGTACCTCAGGAAATCAGGCATCACTAATTTGAATTCAGTTACAAGAAAGGCTTGGTGCCTAGAGTTCATCTAGGACATCAGAGAAATCATTACTTCTTTCATCTACTTATTCATCCATTTTTAGGCATTCAATACGTATTCACTGAGTACCCACTATGTTTTAAAACTTTGGTGCAGAATCCATAGGGCTGAGCAAAACAGAAAAATACCTCCTATCAAAATTTATATTCTGGTAAGCAAGAAAAGGAAAGGTTATCGTGATTTTAGGCTGGTGAGCTCCTGATGTAGAGCTGCTTTATTTCTTCTCAAATAGAAATAACCCTGACTTCAGGGTATAAAGCAGTAAGGATGCTGAAAGAGAAGGCTTAGCATTTTAAATCTGGGCTTTGGAGAAATGTGCAGGCAGTCAAGAAGATCATTTCACTTCCTACTTTTTCAGAATAGGAGCTAAGAAATTAGAGTTTATATTGAAAATCTAAACTCATGTAGAAAATTCAGCCTTCCAAATCTTTTACAGTTATGATGTAATTGTGTCTGGATTTAACTAGCTGTACCAACATTCTACTTGATTTTGTTATTATAGACCTAGACTAAATTTGAGAAACTACATAAGCTTTTGCTTCACTGATGGCTGTTTTAAAAGTAGATATTTAACAAGGGCTTTGTACCATTACACATTTGGTAAAACTTTAATAGTGTCCTTCTGCCTTATCACTCAATATGGTAAGTACTATATTCAAGTTCTATGAGTTAAGAGATTCAAACTTAAAGATAAATATCTTCTATCAACTTCAGAAATGTAGCTTTCATGTTACCCTCCTTCCTGGAGCTTTCAGAAGCAGACTTATTTATTTCCCTTTACCTTACTTTTAATACTAAAATAGTGAGCACCCATTTATGTAATTTCACATTGGATAACAATAAAATCAGAAACTTCACTAGCCAATCAAACTTCTCATTGCTTAATGGTAAGGGCAAAAGCCTTTATTTCCATTTCATTAAAATAGTGACTGCTCCTTTACTCTCTTAAAGAAATAAAATAAATTTTCATGGAATTAGCTGGCAGTTTTTAAGACTCTTATGCAAATGGTAGCAGAGTTTAAGCAGCTATAAAAGAAGCTGATAACTATGGAAAATATGAAAAAGTGGAGTGCTTTTACTTATATATGCATATGTGGTTGCATTTAAAGTTTGAACATGAATCAACAGCTTTGTTAGGAAAAAAATAAGGTTTCTGAAGTATGTATAGATAGCAGAATAAAATAAGAATCGTTGAGAAGAAAATTTAAGTGGAAAAAATGTAGAAAAAATATGCTAGGATTTAAGAAAAAGTTGTAAAAATGGCATAGGTTCATAAAATACTCAGTATATGAAAGGTTAAAAAAGGCATCAAGTGAGAAACAGCAGTACCCATGACAACTTGGGTAGTTACTGTTTTTCCTCTGTTAGAGACAATGGATCTCCTCACTATGCTGGATCTATAATAATAGCTCCTTGTCATAAGAAAGTCATCCTGGATTTGTGTTTTGGTTTATATGTTTATATGCAATTTGTCTGTCTCTTGATGAATGACTTATCTATGTTTCAAAACTGTAGATCTTGTTTTCAGATTCCTAATTAGTATTTTGAAAAGCAATAATATATTTTGTGGTAAGGAAATAAAAAAAAATCACAAATTTGTTTGCGATTTGTTGCAAAACCTTGCTAACTTTAGAATTCTTGGCTCATTTTTTATTTGTTTCAATTATAGAATCTAATTAAACAATAATCCCTTCACATTTCATTATAAGAAAGACTATGTAGCAGATGCCAAGGTTAATTATTGGACAATTGAGTCTACCATTGAATGGAAATGTTGTAATTAGATTCATATAAAGAAGGGTAAATTTGCACTTTTTGTGATGTGTGAAGCCATATCAGAAATTCATATGGCTACAAATAAACAAGGAGGAATGGAATGCTCTGCATTTAGTATGTGTAGATAGTGTTGGCATGCCAGTTGGCTCATAGGGAGAAGCATGGTTGGCATGTCTTAATGCTGGATTGATGTCTATATTTCAGTGTGAACTCTCATTTCTAAGGAAATTAGTATTCAGATAGTGAACAAGAGAGAACAAATTTACCATAGGGAATAGGAAGTCTGATTTGAAATCAAATGAACCTTAGTTATGTATCCTTAGGTATGTTGTACAAAATTTCTGGAACTTAATTTCTGAGAATATAGAAGTTGTGTTCAACGATCTATAAAGTTTTCTTTATCTCTAGATTATCTTACCTTATTTCTAACTTCTATCACTAATTCCCTTTATGGCCAACTCTTTTTATTATGAAAGCAATCTCAGATTTAACTTTTGGTCATTGGTACTTTGTACGTATGATTTAGACAGATTTGGATCCTGATACCACTATATTTTGAACATTTTTAACTTTAAACTTGAAAAAAATTGGTTCCAGTTTTACTGCTATTAAATTCCCATATCAGAGAGTGACGTCAGCCACATGGTAGAATAGAAGATCTTCTGACGTCACTTTGCCCACAAAAATATAACTAGAAACTATTCAAAGACAAGACTACAACCCCGACTGAGTACACCACAACTTGGGGGAAAAGCAAAGAAATCCCTGGGACCATAGAATCAAGAGAACCTGCAAATGGTAAGAGAAACAGTAATTTTTGGATTGTGCTTCCCCCTCTCCCAAGTCAGCAGAATGCCATTTGCAGAGAATTTTCCTACCTAACATGATTGCCAAGGGGAGAGGAGGGAATTGGATGTGGATGTTCGATCTCTTTACTGGTCTGGATAATCTGGATAAGCTCACTCCAGCACCGTCCCACAGAAACACTGGGTGTGCCAAGAGAGCAGATCCCCCTCAGGTGAACTGGGAACAAAAAATGAGACACTGATTGCAGTGACTGGAGTGTGCATCTTGGTGGGTGTTCTGCACTTGAATCAGCAAGGATGATGAAGCCACAGCAAAGGACCAGCCAACGCCACAGCACTTCAGGGAGCACAACCCATAGGAAAGCTCAAATCCCTGACACTTTTCTTCACAAAGCCTGGAGCCTTCCCCTGGTCCAGAAACCTAAAAGGTTAGGATTAAGTTCTAGTGCCTGTTTACATTCTCTATACTGCTAGCAGGCTGACAGTGTAGTTATAGGGCAGTATTTAAGCTCTATTGCTCACTATGTCTTCCTCAGACCAGGAAACAATGGCTGGGCAACAAGTTAGTTTCAGTGCAAAGTTTTAATTTTGGTGTTCACTATAGGTCCTCCTCAAAATGAGAAGTAACTATAGGCCAGTATTTCTGTTTTGATACCAAGAAGTAAATATCTAACACCACCAAAGAACACTTGCAAAAACTGAAAGAGTTAATTGTCTCCTTAAATGTGTAGGTACCAATGTAAAGATGCAGGAATTGTGAAAACTCAGGAAAATGTGACAACCCCAAAAGAAACTAATGAAACTCCACTGATAGACTCAGAAGAAATGATCTATAAAATATGTGGCAGAGAATTAAGAATAAGTCTCTTAAAGAAGTCCAGGGAATCACAAGAAAATACAGATAGAAATCAACACTAAATTTGGAAAATAATCCAGGAACAAAATGAAACAATAGACAAAGAAATAGGAATAATTAAAAAAATTAGAGATTCTAAAAATAAATACATTAACGAAACTGAAAAGATTATTGGAAAACTTCAATAGCAGATTTAATCAAACAGAGAAAAGAATTAGTGAGGTTGAAGAAAAAACACAAAATTATCCAATCAGGGAAACAAACAAACAAAAATAATATAAAAGAGTGAAGAAGGCCTACAAAAATTGTGGAAAACTATCAAGAAAATTAGCCTCTGCATATATGGAATTCCCAAAAGAGACAAGAGAGTAAAAGCCCTAGAAAGCATATATTAAAAAATAATGGTTGAAAATTTCCCAGATATGGAGAAATGAAAATATGTAGGGCTAGGAAACTCAAAAGTCATCAATCAACTTGAACCAAAAAGAGTAATTGCCATAGCTACATCATAATCAAATTATCAAAAATAAAAGACAAAAAAAGAATATTTAAAGAAGTGAGAGAAAAGAAATATATCATATTCAATGGAGCCCCAAAATAGCTTTCAGTGGATTTCTCAGCAGAAACACTACAGGCTAAGAAAGAGTGGAGTGATGTATTCAAAGTGCTCAAGGAAAAAATAATGGTAACCAAGAATACTGTACCCAGAAAAGCTAACCTCTAATCATGAAGGAAAGATAAAGATTTTTTCAGATAAGCAATAATAGGGAATTCATCAATACTTGACCTCTTTTATAAGAAATGTGGGCCAGGCATTGTGGCTTATGCCTATAATTCTAGTACTTTGGGTATCCGAGGTGGGAGGATTGCTTGAGGCCAGGAGTTTGAGACTAGCCTGAGCAAGACCAAGACCTTATCTCTAAAAAAAAGAAAAAAAAATTGCTAGGTTGGATGACACACACCTGTAGTCCCAGCTACTCAGGAGGCTAAAGCAGAAGGATCACTTGAGTCCATAAGCCCAAGAATTATAGGTTGTATTGAGTTATGATGACACCACTGCCCTTGAGCTTGAGTAACAAAGCAAGATCCTGTCTCAGAAACAAAAAAATGTGTTGAAGGGGGTTTTCAATGAGAATGAAATGGAAATATTAATGGAGATAGAATACCAACTGGCAAGAGTAAGGAAACAGATATTCAGAATATTTTAACACTATAATTGTGATAAGTAAGCTATTTATAACTTAAGTATGAAGACTAAAAGACAAAAGTCTTAAAAACAAAACTACAACAAACAGTTAAGGGATAGGTGATATAAAAAGATGCATTTGGAAACAAAAACTCAAAATGTTGGAAGGAGTGATGTTAAAATGTAGAGTTTCTTTTTGCTACTTTTCTTTGCAAAGTTACACCATTCTCAATTTAAAATAACCTGTCATAAGGTTTTTTTGGTAAGCCTCACAGTTACCATGAAGCATGAACCCATAATACATAGTCTAAAAGCATTATTAAATAGCATGGAATGAAAGTAGACTACTAGAGAAAATCACTTAAACACAAAGGAAAATGGTAGGAGCAAAAAGGGAAGAAATGATCTACAAAGCAACCAGAAAACAAGTAAAAAAAGAAAGAAACTGGTAGTGGCAAACTCTTATCTATCAGTAATAACTTTGAATATGAATTGATTAAATTCTCCAATTAAAAGACATAAAGTGCCTGAACGCATTAAAGAAAATGACCCCAATTATATTCTCCCATTAAGAAAGTCACTTCAGCAGTTCAGGCGGGGCAGGAGTGGCAGCGACCAGCCAGGCCAGTTTCTTAAGGCCCTCTGCTATTCCTGCCCCAAACACGTTGATCATGCCTTGTCCTGCTGTCAAAATGCAGAAGAGGAAAGTTAGCTCTGCTAAAAGCACAGGAAAGAGCCCAAGCGGTGATTGGGTAGCTGTCAGCTAAACCTGCTCCTACAGAAGGGACAGTAGCAAAGGACAAATCTTCAGACAAAAACATGCAACCAAAGGCAAAAGGGGAGTAAAGGGAAAAAAGACCAAAGTGGCCAAGAAACTATACAGATTTACTTGCAGAAAATGGAGAAACTAAAACTCCAGCTGCTGATGAAGCAGGAGAGAAAGAAGCCAAGTATGATTAATATCACACACCAGATCTTATCACAGGTCCTTGTCTCTCTTCTTATACAATCCAGAGGAATATTTTTACCAACTACTTTGTAAATGCAAGCTTTTTAATAGCTCGAAAAAATCTTTAAGAAGGAAAGAATCCCCCCTCATTCCCTTTTTTAAGTGGAAATCTTTTTTTTTTTTTTTTTTAAGAGGTGAAATCATTTGCTGGTTGTTTATTTTGTGGTACAACCAGAGAGTAGTGTGGGGTGTTAAATATGGGAGGCTTTGTCTATCTTGGGTATCAGATTAACATTTCATAGATGGAGGGTTAGTTTTTATGTTATATCCTACAATGCAAAGCATCCTAAATGACAACATTGAATCCCAGTCTTGCGTTTAGTGTCTTGAACATTTTAAATTACTTCTTGTCCCATTTGGTTTTCAGTGAAATTGTTTCCTAGAGAAAACCACTCCCTGATCATGGTTCTCCTTGTCGGAATTGGGTACACTGTAAGATCTGTGGTGGTGGAGTTCCTGTTTTCCTAATGACTTTGTTAATATGGTTTGAAAGATCAAAAATCTGAGTACGTAGCATATATGGCAATAAATTGTGAATTGGTGGGACTTATGTAACTAACAGCTTGTCAACATTTGAAGATACTGGTACTTGATATTCTCTTAAGGAAAACTTGCCCCCCAAATTTAAGCTGGAAAGGCACTAGAATAACGGTTTAAGCAAGAATTATAATACATGGCTTCTTAAATTTTGGGTATGTATGTAAGGAACTGTGTAAAATTGAAATGTTTATACTAATGCCCAATACAATTAATTAAAATCTCAATTATGAAAATAAAAAGAAAAATCACTTCATCTATAAAGACATGCACAAACTGAAGATGAAAAGATAAGTAAAGGAGGACATTATACATGATAAAGCAGTCAATACAGCAAGGGGATATAATTATTGTAATTATGTTTATATATTCACGTAACACCAAAGCACTCAAATATATAAAATAAAACATTAATAGATCTAAAGGGAAAGATTGGCTACAATAATATTAGGGAACTTCTTTTTTTTTTTTTTTTTTTTTTGAGACAGAGCCTCAAGCTGTCACCCTGGTTAGAGTGCTGTAGCATCACAGCTCACAGCAACCTCCAATTCCTGGGCTCAAGCGAGTCTCCTGCCTCTGCCTCCCAAGTAGCTGGGACTACAGGCGCC
>CAUYON010080772.1:0-36958 GCA_963573935.1 Arctocebus calabarensis | reverse complement strand
TAAAGACTTAAACTTAAAACGTGAAACTATAAAAATTCTAGAAGAAAGTGCAGGGAAAACTCTTGAAGGAATCGGCTTGGGTGAATATTTTATGAGGAGGACTCCCCAGGCAATTGAAGCAGTATCAAAGATACACTACTGAGACCTGATCAAATTAAAAAGCTTCTGTACAGCCAAGAACATAAGTTTATCAAGCAGACAGCCCTCAGAATGGGAGAAAATATTTGCATGTTATGCCTCCAACAAAGGTTTAATAACCAGAATCCACAGAGAACTCAAATGTATTAGCAAGATCCCATCTGAGGATGGGCAAAAGACTTGAAGAGAGACTTCTGTATAGAAGACAGGTACACAGCCTATAGACATGTGAAAAAATGCTCACCATCCTTACTCATCAGAGAAATGCAAATCAAAACTACTTTGAGATATCATCTAACTCCAGTAAGATTAGCCCACATAACAAAATCCCAAAACCAGAGATGCTGGCGTGGATGTGGAGAAAAGGGAACACTTCTACACTGCTGTTGAGAATGCACACTAATACATTCGTTTTGGAAGGATATTTGGAGAATACTTAGAGATCTAAAAATTGACCTGCCATTTGATCCTATAATTCCTTTACTAGGTATATACCCAGAAGACCAAAAATCACATTATAACAAAGACATCTGTATGAGAATGTTCATTGCAGCCCAATTCATAATTTCTAAGTCATGGAAGAAACCTAAGTGCCCATCAATCCACGAATGGATTAATAAATTGTGGTACATGTATACCATGGAATATTACGCAGCCTTAAAGAAAGATAGAGATTTTACCTCTTTCATGTTTACATGGATGGAGCTGGAACATATTCTTCTTAGCAAAGTATCTCAAGAATGGAAGAAAAAGTATCCAATGTACTCAGCCCTACTATGAAGGTAATTTATAGCTTTCATATGAAGTCTATAACCTAACTATAGCACAAGAATATGGGGAAAGAGGCAAGGGAGGGGAGGGCTGAGGTTATGGTGATGGGAAGGTAAATGGTGGGGTCACACCTATGGTGCATCTTAGAAGGGTACAGGGGAAACTTACTAAATGCAGAATACAAATGTCTTCATACAATAACTAAGAAAATGCCATGAAGGCTATGTTAATCATTCTGATGAAAATAGTTCATATTGTATATGAGACCAGCACATTGTACCCCTTGATTGCACTATTGTACACAGCTATGATTTAATAATAAAAACAATAAAAAATTAAAACCTTGTCTTACACCATGTAAAAATTTTACCTCAAATGGATTAAAGACTTAAATATAAAACCTAAAAGTCAAAAGCCATAGATCACTAATTATGAAATGTCTGATTTTGAATCAAAAGCTTAGTTTATATATCTCTAATAACAAGCAGTATAATTCATCAAAGTATGTGCCTAAACTATCAACACAGTTCTGCCATCTTAATGGTAGCTGTTTCTGCCAGCAGCAAGGAAGCCTAAAAAGAGAGAAGCAAGAGAATTGTGAAAGGCATTTTCCATGGCTTATTGAGAATTAAGTATTTTTTCTTGCACGAAAAAATGGTGGTCCAAAGCCTAGAAGAAACATAGTCAGTTGGTGCAAGTTCTGCTGAATATTGTGGATGACAGTTTCCAAGTTTAGCTTCTATAGTTTGAAGACTGTTGTTTGTGTGTCATGGGGTCAAGCAAGAAGTTTGGCCTGTCTTCACTGACAATTCTCAGCTGCTTAATCACAGCATCCTCCTCTTTTCATCCAGTGGGTTGCAGAAGACAACTGCTATAATAGATTCATCAAGTTTCATTAAGCTGTAGTGGATAATGCCAATGCTGGACAATCAAACAGCCCCCTTCATCTTTTTTTGGTGAGTATTTAGTTTTGAACTATGTTTCTGCACTTCATCTTTGTCTAATCATTTGTGCTGTATGCTTGTAATTGTCTAAAACAATTCATTTTACAGCACACATAACACAGTGCAGAAATTGTTCACCTTTATGTTGTGACAACAAACAATGGCAAGTTTTAAAATGACTTCTCTTCTGATTCTCTGTTAATTCAAGTGGTTACCATTTAACCAGCTTATTTATCTTTTTTTTCAATGGGTCAGTATTGCTGGAATAGTGCTGTCAAACCTTACTGCCAATTGTCAAGTCACACATAGGTTGAAGTGGATTCATTTCCACTGCTTTCAGCTCATCATTATCCACCTTGGTCTTGGGTTGTTCATGTGGCTCATTTTCAAAGTTAAAATCACCAGAGTGGAGCTTCTCAAGCCATCAGAGAACTATGTGTTCGTTAGCTAGCCATATCCTTTCCAAACACTTCATTGATATTTCAAGCTGTCTGGTTCCACAATGAAATTTATATTCAAAAGTAACACAAATTTTTGACTTATCTATGGTTTCACAAAACCATGCATTTTGAGTACAGAAAAAAAATGTAAAATCTAATCACAACCAAAGCATGCTTTTGAAAGAATGAGGATTTACCTTCAAAATAAAAAAAGAAGAGTCAAAGTAAAATGTCAGAAATATCAACTGTTAAACTTAGTACTTAAGGATATAGAACATTTCATACTTTATAACCTTAGAATAAAACATAGGGCAAAGAGCTATGATGTTTGTTTGGGCAATCCATTTTTAGATAAAACCTCAAAAGAAGAGGTAATAAAAGTAAAAAATCGATGTTTGGAATTACATCAAACTAAAGAGCTTGATGTAAAGGAAACAACAAACAAAGCAAGGAGCTAACTTAACAGAATCAGAGAAAATATTTGCAAACCATACATCTATTAAAATATTAATATACAATCTGGGCATTGTGGTGGACATGTGTAGTCCTAGCTACTCAGGAGGCTGAGGCAAGAGGATCACCCAAGAGTTTGAGGTTTCCAGGAGCTACGATGATGCCGCAGCACTCTAACCAAGGTGACAGAGTGAGACTGTCTCAAGGAAAAAAAAGCAAAATAGTTAATATACAAATTATATAAAGAACACAATCAATAGC
The DNA here is from genome assembly GCA_963573935.1 of Arctocebus calabarensis. Taxonomy (NCBI): domain Eukaryota; kingdom Metazoa; phylum Chordata; class Mammalia; order Primates; family Lorisidae; genus Arctocebus; species Arctocebus calabarensis. The sequence continues at coordinate 33,951 of CAUYON010080772.1, read as the reverse complement.
AATACAGCAAATAAGCTGTTTAAAACATTGGCAAAGAATATAGTCATTTCTCAAAAGAAGGCCTACAAATGACCAATGGGTATATGAAATAATATTCAATATTACTATCATGAGGAAATGTAAATTACACCCACAATTATCATCTCACACTTGTAGCATGGTTATTATCAAAATGTCAAAGCATACATGTTTTGGCAAGTAAGTGAGAAAAAGGCAAATTCACGTTTTGTAGCTCTCTTAGTATTTTCTGCTTGAAGAGTTTTATATAAAAGGAGACATTTCTATATCTTCCTATTTTATCTTTATGCTTTTTGGTATTTTTTATTCCTCTCTTTCACAACCTGGGACTGCTAATATAGTGTTGACTAGAAGTGATGAGTGTGGACCTTCCTGCCTTTTACCCAAATATGGATGGAAGTCATTCTCATATTTTACCATTAAGAGTGATGTTAGTTCGTTAGGTATATTCCTAAGTATTTCATTTTCTTTGAAGGTACTGTGAAGGGAACCGTGTCCTTGATTTGCTTCTCAACTTGACTTTTATTGGCATATACAAAGGCTACAGATTTGTGGACATTGATTTTATACTATGAGACATTATTGTATTTCCTGATGGCTTCCAGGAGTTTGTGGTTGAGACTCTGGGGTTTTCTAAGTATAAGATCATGTGATCAGCAAAGAGTGAGTGTTTGACCTCCTCTGCCCCATTTGGATGCCCTTTATAGCCTTCTCTTTTCTGATTGCATTGGCTAGAACTTCCAGAACTATGTTGAATAATAGTGGCAATAGTGGACATCCTTATCTGGTTCCAGTTCTAAGTGGAAAATATTTCAGTTTTACATCATACAGTAAGATGTTAGCCATGGGTTTGTCATAGATGGCGTCAATCAGCTTGAGAAATGTGCCACCTCTGCCTATTTTCTTAAGTGTTCTTGTCAAATGCTATTTGTGCATCTCTTGAGAGGATCATATGATTTTTTTTTTTTTTTTTTGCTTCTATTGATATAAGGTGTTATATTTATGGATTTGAGTATATTAAACCAACCTTGCATCCCTTGGATGAAGTCTACTTGATCATGATGTATAATTTTTTTAATGATTAGCTGCAGTCTATTAGCTAAGATTTTGTTGAGTGTTTTTGCATCAATATTCAATAGCGAAATTGGTCTGTAGTTCTCTCTGTTAGTTATGTCTTTTTCCTAGTTTTGTAATCAAGTTGTGTTTATTGCATAGAATGTGTTGGAAGGGCGGTGCTTGTGACTGGCTCAGTGAGAAGGGTGCTGGCCCCATATACCAAAGGCGGTGGGTTCGAACCTGGCCCTGGCTAAATTGCAACAATAAAATAGCTGGACATTATGGCAGGCACCCGTAGTCCCAGCTACTTGGGAGGCTGAGGCAATAGAATCGCCTAAGCCCAAGAGCTGGAGGTTACTGGGAGCTATGAAGCCATAGCACTCTACCAAGGATGACAAAGTGAAACTCTGTCTCTAAAAAAAAACAATGGGTTGGGGGCAGATTCCTTCCTTCTCAATATTTTGGAGTAGGTTCTGGAGTATAGGTACAAGCTCATCTTTGAAAGTGTGATAGAATTATGATGTGAAGCCATCTGATACCTGGATTTTTTTTTTAAGAGGTGTAAGATCTATTCAAGGAGAATTATGAAACCTTAAGAAAATAAGTTGCAGAAGGCACTAACAAATGGAAGAACATACCATGCTCTTGGCTGGGAAGAGCCAACATTGTCAAAATGACTATTTTGCTCAAAGCAATCTACAGATTGAACGCAATCCCCATTAAAATATCAACATAATATTTTGATCTAGAAAAAATAGTACTTCATTTGTCTGGACCCAGAAAAAACCTGTATAGCTATGGCTATTCTTAGTAATAAAAACAAAGTCAGAGGTATCACCATATCAGACTTCCTGCTGTATTACAAGTCCACAGTAATAAAAACAGCATGGTATTGGTACAAAAATAGAGACATGGACATATGGAACAGAATAGAAAACCAAGAGATGAAACCAGTCTCTACTTGTAATCTGATCTTTGAAAAATGAAACGAAAGCACATAGTGGGGAAAAGAATCCCTATTCAGCAAATGGTGCAGAAAAGAACTGGATAACCACAAGTAAAAGACTGAAACTCAACCAACACTTTTCACCCCTAAGAAAAAATGACTCAAGATAGATAATAGACTTAAATTTAAGACAAAAAATGATAAAAAATCTTAGAAAAAAGTGTGGGGAATACACTTGATGTTGGAGTGGGGAAAGATTTTATGACAAAGACTTCAGGAGCCATTGCAAAAACAACAATTAACAAATGTTGTGTCCTTAGCTGAGCTTCTGCACAACAAATAAAGAAAAAAGACAACCTTCAGAATGGGAAAAGATATTTTCAGGGTATCAATCTGACAAAGGATTGATAACTAGAATCTACAGAGAACGCAAATTCATCAACAGAAAAAGAGTAAACAATCTCATCTACTTCTGGAAAGAGATATAAAGAGAAATTTCTCTGACAAAGATAGACAAATGCCTAGTAAACATTTGAAAAAATGCTCATTGTCCCTGATCATCAGAGGAATGCAAATCAAAACCACTCGGAGATATCACCTAGTCCACATCACAAAGTCTTAAAGCTGAAGATGGTGGAGTGGATGTGGCAAGAAAGAAACGCTTTTACACTGCTGGTGAGATTGCAAACTAATACAACCTTTTTCAAAGGAAGTATGGAAAATCTTCAAAGAACTCAAAATAGACCTCCCATTGGATCCAGCAATCCTATTACTAGGCATGTACTCAGAAGAAAAAAAATCCTCTTATCATAAGAGCATTTTCACTAAACTGTTTATTGCAGCTCAATTTATAATTGCCAAAATGGGAAAGCGATCTAAATGCCCTCCAACACAGGAATGGATTAACAAGTTGTGGTATATGTATACCATGGAATACTACTCAGCCATTTAAAAAGATGGATAATTTACATCTTTTGTATTAACCTGGATGGAGGTGGAACGCATTATTCTTAGTAAAGCAACACAAGAATGGAGAAGCAAGAATCTAATGTACTCAATTCTCATATCAAAGCAGTAGATGAGCTAATGCAAGGTAGAGGGTAGGGGAATGAGGAATACAGAAGAGGGGAGGAAGTAGGGGCAGGAGAGGTCACAGTATGTGGCACCTCTAGGGGGAGGGATACAATTACAAGAGGGACTTTACCTAACAACTGCAATCAGTGTAACCTAATTTTTGTACCCTCAGAGAATCTGAAACAGTACAGAAGAAAAGAGGAATGTTAGTTTAATTTTCATAGATGCTCTTTATCAGGTTTGTGTTGTTGTCATAATTATTGTTGCTGTTACTCTCTTACCCTTTCCTCTTTGCTTATGGACTGTTTAAACTTTTAGAAAAGTTTTACCTGCCATTTTTCTACTGGTGTATTTGGCATAGCTCTTTGCATTATATTCTTAGTGATTGCTCTCAGGATTAGAACATATGTGTCTAAATTTTCAAAGTAGACAGAGTTAACAATGCATCAAATGGCGGGGGGATATAGGATAAAAAAATGCATTAAATCACATAAATATAGACAGCCTGAGAACTTATATGTTTCTTTTGTTTCTGCCATCTTTATCTTACAGTTGTTCTGTATCTTACATCTCTATACATAAAGAGCCCCAAAATAAATGTTCCAGTTTTTTCTTTGGTAGGTTGTACAAATTTTAAAGGAATTAAAAAAATACAATTTTATTGAGGTATATTTGAAAAATGAAAATTATATGTTTGTGGAGTAAAAATTTGTTTTGATATATTCATAAATTGTGAAACCAAGTGAATTCACATATCCATCATTCCATTTACCCATAATTTTCTGTGATCTTCTACTCTCCTAACAATTTTCAAGTACTATATATTAATTATATTATTGACTATAGTTACTATGATGTTCAATATCTCCAGAAATATGTAATTGTAATATATTTTAACATAAAGCCAGATAGTTACCATTTTTAATTTTCTTCATGCATTCCTGAAAAAAGAAATTCCCATTCTCCCCTGGATATCTCACTTTCTAGTTGTATGATCAAGGTCACTCGTGTAGCAATAGTGTCTTGATTCCCCTCTAGCAGGTAAGAAATCCAGATATTACCTTCTAGATTGTCCATCTCAAATATAGAGAAGAATGTATGTGGGTAGGGTCCTTTCCTATCTTTGTATCTGGGATGTACTCAGATACAGACTTATCAGGGTGCCAAGGGCTTCCTGATCTTAGACTCCAGAGAAGGAAGGGGGCATTGAACTGGACAGGGTATTTAGTGGTTAGCACTGGAAACTGCAGCATCAGAAAACTGATGATGTAGATTGAAATCACCTACCACAAGTTGCTTGAGCTCCTCAATTTCAGTTCTCCCATCTGAAAATGAGAATAGTAAAATTATCTACCTCAAACAATTGTGAGGATTAAACGTGTGTAAATTGGTAAGCATGGTCCTTGGCATAAAGTGAGCTCTGAGTGAATATAGGCTCTAATTATGTTAGTGAAGGCAAACCCACTTCCTCAAAAAAGGGGCTTCGTGTGGTGATGTAGGAGATTTTAAAATTAGGACTAGCAAGAGAAAAAAAGGGCAAAATAGTCTTTGGATTGAAAATACTTGTCATCATTACCTTCCTCTAGTGTGTGGCACTACTGAAAAGGCAGTACTTTGAGGTATCCAACAGGGGCAGACTATTTCATATCTGGAAATCATCCAAACCTTTTAATTTGCACTAGTTTTTACAACTTTCAAAGCATTTATTTTCTTACTTTTGTTTTGATAATTAAGGTATATGTCTTTATTTTTTTAATAAATTTTATCAAATCATAATTGTGTACATTGGTGCAATCATGGGGCACAATGTACTGACTTCATATACAATCTGAAATATTTTGGTTGTACTGTTAAACATAGCCTTCATGGCATTTTCTTAATCACTATATGAAGACATTGATATTTTACATTTAATAAGTTTCACTAGTACCCTGCTAAGATGCACCGTAGGTGTGATCCCACCAATTGCCCTCCCTCCACCCACCCTCCCACCTCCCCTCCCCTCCCTTTCCCTTTTCCCTGTATTCTTGTGATATAATTGGGTTTTAGCCTTCATATGAAAACTATAAATTAGCTTCATATTAGGGCTGAGTACATTGGATACTTTTTCTTCCATTCTTGAGATACTTTGCTAATTTTGTTATTATTAGTCTTTATTCTTTTTAATAATTTTGTCATTTTGATAAAGTTGTATAAATGGAATTATGCAGAATATAACCTTTGGGGATTGGCTTTTCTTCTCAGTATAACTTCTTGGAGATTCATCAATTTGTTGTACATACCAATACTTCAAGAATGTGAGTGATTTTTGAAAATTCACTTTTTTGTGTATTTCCTATTTTAAAAAAAATTTTATAATGAGCATTTTATTTTATAACTGTGCAAAGTGACTAATTAGTCCTAAGCACTTTTGGAAAAACTGCAAAGCAGAAAATTTTCCTTAATAAAATTTATAATACCCATATCAGCAAGTTAGTGGGTTAGTGACTATGATATGAAATATTGAACTATAAAACAATATCCACAAAAACATTGCATTCTACAATGGAAAGCTTCAGCTTTATCATTTGTTTGAGTTGTGTGGCTCATGTCTTCTTAGAATTCCAGAGGGTTTGTTTGAGGAGGAGACGCTTTCCTGCATCTTTAGTTAATGTTCTTCTGTGTCTTCACATGTTTGAGTCTGTAAAATAATTGTGTTCACAGATACCAAAGATGAACTCCTGAAGTTGAACAAAAGCATTCACTTGTCCCACTAAACATTCATACTCATAAAACAGAAATCCTGCTTCCTCTCGGTAGCCCTGAATCACAGCGTCACGCTGGCTCGATCATAATCTAACACTTCATGCCTCAGACAACAACTTGATTTGTCAAGAGACCATCCCTGTGAGAGCTACCAATAGTATCGATGCCCACTGAAGAGGATATAATTAAGCTCATGGTGAGCTAATTTCATTCTCTTTTTAAACAACTCAGGGAGCCTAAGTGTAGAATCAGAAATAGAAGGAAGAAGCTAGGAAACCTTGCTCTGCCAAATCCAGAGCAAGGATTTCACCTTTCTTTTATCTGATAAAGGATGCTCAGAGACATTCAACACAATCTTCCCTCGAATACTCAACATGTACCTGTTTCTACCCAGTAAGCACCATCAGTTTTTCTCCAGGTATCACATTTTCTTCCAAATTAACTGCAACAAAACCCAGTGTTTCATGTTTGTTATCTGCTTTTATTATGGCTTGAGGACAGAGAAATTGATTCAGATTCACTCTACCACTTGCTGTGAGCTGTGTGTAGTAAAGGTATTTGTCGATTTGGATAATTTCTTAGAAGCTTGTTATTTGCTAGGGAATATATCCATTACCCAACAACCGAAAGTATAAGAAGCTGATTCAGCTCCTTACAGTTGTGATTTTTAAGATGAAATAAGAATTTTATGTTGAGACAAGCAAGTAGCTTAATAGTAATCTTAATCATTCCTATATTGGGATAAATTCTTATGTTCCATTGAGATAAATGTTCTACTAAGTCAAGGAAATAATCCCTGCACCCAAAGTCTCTCTACTCTTTACTTTTTCCCGTTTGCAGAAGGAAACATAACTCCTTCTTAAGTCATGGAAATTAGTTTATTATGCACATGTTAGATGTTTTAAATAAAAACATTATATTAGTTGGGGGATTGAGAGAACAGCAAAGACCACTTTCAGGGATTTCTGCCCCAAATTTATATCCAACTAGCTATGTCTATTGGCTTAATGGCTGGTACCTCTTTTGATCCCTGGAGGTGGTGCACACAGGCCGCACATCACGTCAGAGCCTGTGCTGAGAGCAAGATGAAGAACTGCCTCCCCAGAATGCTGTGGCTGTATGGTGGTGGCCAAAGCTGTGTTGTTCATTAGGTTAGAGCAGGAGGAAGATTAGTGAACAATTATGCTTTAAATTCGCCATCTCGTGGCAGAGCCACCCAGGCAACTATTTTGCCCTTAGGGTAAATCTACAGCTTCTGAGGTGTCCAGAAACATCATAGCAGAGTCATGACTGGTAACCAGAACCAGGAGAATCTGGGTTCCTTTAAGGGAAAACAGAAGCAGAGCAAATTTAATGTGCTAATCCTCATTTTCCCTTCCTGATTATTTTTCTTTTCCCTCTGCCCTATATCCTCCAACCCCCTAAATTCCCAAAGCATTCAAGCTATAGGGATTTCTCATTCCAAGAGAAATAATATTTCATAAATCACTAACATTGATGTCCAAGTATTCAGTTTGTTTGGCTTCAGGACCATTAGAATTTCCAAAACAAACAAATGGAGAAAAATACAAAGAACAAAATGAATTGACTTTTGGTGCTAGATGGAGAGAACCTCAGAGGCTCAGGATCATCTCAGAACATCCTGTCTGAGATTACACAGGCATCTCACTCCTCCCTTCATGCATGAAGTCAGTAACAGTGGTTTGAATAGATAATGGTTTGTTCCCCTCACAGAACAAGGAGTTTAGAGGCAGTCACGTGCATTGTTTAAGCATCTCAAACACACACAGAGACCTTTTATTGTCATCCTTCTTTTCTTTAACCTCGTCTTTTTTTGTTTTGTCGTAGCCCAACTCCCTGATAAGTTACCCCTAACATTTTTCAACATAGTTATGTGTGTTTATCTTTCCCTACATCAGTGAAAAACAAACCAATGATGCTAAATTTTTCATCAAGAAAGGAACAAGTTGAATGGGACGGGGAAGCCATGGCTAATCATGATTAACAGACTGAACATGGGTCAGTATTTACTGTGAGGAATGGGCTGGTGAAGCCTACACTCCCCACCTCCAGTACGCATATCCTACACAGGGCCCTGTTATTATTCTAGCTCTGTTCTCTTTATCCAATTTTATCCGTCCAAGTAAAGAATCATATATGTACTGCCTCTTCTCCTACAATTTCCTTGCAAAAACCCAAGTTTTATAAAATAATACACCAGGAAGTATTTCCAAGTGTGAAATCCTGACCTTCAAAATTAAGAGACCTACACTGTTCAGGAAATGTATCCAGATTGCCTTCTTTGTACAGCAACTGCTTTTTATCTGGACAATTGCTCCTCTTGGCTTTAGACCGGAACTATCTCAGTTTCTGCCTTTTCCAAGCTTGCCAAACTCAGAATGTGTTTCATTTGTTTGTGAGCCTGGTATCAGATACTGCCTCCCCACAAATTTCTTTCCACTACTCCCTCTACTAGGTTTCCATGGATTTTCGAGCTTCAGGTGATTTTCATTCTTTAAAAAGCATTACCTTTTTAGTGTTTCCATGACAGCTCGCCCTGGCTCTGCCACATTTCTTGATGCTTTCTGACTCTTACATTCTGGTTTTATCAGGGATATTTTTTCCAATACATATTTACATATGCTTTTGTTGTCTTATTAATTTTTTTTTATTCCACCTAACCACTAACGCCATGTTGGTCCATTTCTTCCAAATTTGTACTTACAGCCAACTCTGTTTTCTTGATATTGTAGATATTACTTGGAATTGTCTTCTCTACATCTCAACCAAAATAGTTCATCAACACCTTGTTTTCAAACTTTCAAAATGAAATTGATGGCAAATAATCATATAGAATCACGTTCACCATCCATAGCTAGTAAAGTCAATGCACATGAGAGCCATAATGAAATATCACTACATATCCATAAGTATGGCTAATGGAAAAATATAAATACTGATGAGGATTAGAGTGGTAATTAGATCAGTCACATAATATTAATGGGAATAGTAAAATAGTACAGTGACCCTGGAGAATAGTTTGGCAGTTCCTTAAAACTTGAAACTATCATACAACCCAAATTACACTCAGGGGCATTTACCCCTGAAAAGTAAAACATATATTTATGTTCTATCAAAAAGTTATATATGCATGTTCAAAGTAGACTCACTCAGCCAAAGACTGAAAACAAGCCTAATGATGTTTAACAGGTAAGTGTTTAAATAAACTGTGATATCCAGATACCCCAGTGCTATAGTCTAAATGTTCAAAATTCATATTAAGAGGCGAAACTTTTCAGAAGTGTTTAGGTCATGAGGGTTACATCCTCACAAATGAGATTAATGTCTATATTAAAAATAAAGGCCCAAGGGAGCTGGTCATCACTTCCTCCATTGAAGACCCAGCAAAAAAAGGAAGTGGACCCATAACAGACACAATATCTGCTGCTCCTTGATCTTGGACTTCCCAACCTCCAGGACTGTGTGAGACAATTTTCTGCTCTCTATAAGCCACCCAGTTTGCGTCATTTTGTTACAGCAGCCCAGACAGACTAAGACACATGGAATAATATTTACCAATATAAAAGAATGAACAATTGATATACATAACAACTTGAGCAAATCTCTAGGAAATTACTCATGCTAAATGGAAAATGACAATTCTAATGATTACCTACTTTATGACTCCATTTATATAGTAACATTCTTGTAATGATAAAATTTAGGAAAAAGAACATATTGGTAGTTCACAAAGGTTACAATTGCAGTGAGGTGGAGAGTGGGAGGTAGATGCACCTTAATAAAAAGGGCAGCTGAGGAGGCCTCACTATAATAATGAAAGCATTCTGCATCCTAACTGTATCAATCTTGGTTTTGATATTGCACACTCCAAAGTTTTACCAGATATAACCACTGGGGAAAACTAAGTAAAGGATACGTGAGATCTGTTCAAGTTTATTTACAGCTGAATGTGAGTCTATAATTAAATCAAAACAAAAAGGTTAATTAAAAAATTTTAATCATATTTAATAGGGTACAGAGTAATTTGGAGGAGCCAAGTAAAAAGAAACAAATTTAGTTACTAGAATTAGAGAAACATAATTACATAGCATAGTGTAATTGTGTTCTTTCTTCTATATGTCATTAAAACTTTATAAACTATATTTTAAAAGACTTAATTTTCTCTACTTTGATGTGACTAAATTTGTATTACTTTCTCTTGTTTTATCTTACAAATTTTATATAAACTCAATTCTATTTGGGAGAAACCATCCCTTGAGCTGTAAAGCAAGAAAAAACTTATAAGAAAACATTTTTAAAAGGCCTTTCAGATATTTTCAATATGTTTGACATCACATAGATAACATTTGATTAATATATTTACCAATCTCATACATTTCAGAATAAATGCAATTCTTTTAAAATATTGTTCTTAAATGATACAACAGAACACTATATTTTGTATATAATATATTCTCATGTATAATGTGCTCCCACATTTTTGGCCCAAACTTTTAGTAAGAAAATCTTTTGTTTTAATTTTCTAACTCAAAATTTTATTTGTTTATGTTAAGATACTTGTTTTTATATTTTAAAGGAATTTTGTAAAAATATCAGCTAGATTGCTAGCTCTTGCCTAAAGTTTATGAACAAAAATATGTTGCTGTTCATTAGCCAAAGACAGTTTTGTTGAAAGTTCATTGTAAGTTCAACAAAGCCAATTGCCATATTTCTGGGTGTTATTTTGCATACAAATCTTATTATTGCTTTATTTATTTATTTATTTAGTTAGTTAGTTAGTTATTTTTTGTTTTTTGCAGTTTTTGGCGGGGGTTTGAACCCGCCATCTACAGTATGTGGGGCCGGTGACCTAATCCTTTGAGCTACAGGCACTTCCCTACAGTTTCACTCTATAAATGTTTTTTATTTTTATTTATGCTTGTGCATTAATAGAGTTACACTTTTAATGCACAAACATAAATAAAAGAATTAAAAACATTTATAGAGATATAGAATTAGTACTACTCATGTATAAGGCACATTTTAATTTTCCCTTCAAAAACCTGGGCAAAAATGTGTGCCTGGCAAAATACCATATTCATGACTAAGAAGTGAAGAAGGCTGTTGATAGAACACTAGAAGAAATAAAAATTAAGGAACAAGAAACCAATGACTAGGGGAAGGCAGAATAACTAAGAAAGTTTGTGTAGAAGTGCAAAGCAGAGACTGTTCTGCATTCAATATAATTTTTTAAAGTTTATTCTCCATTTCACTAGCTCTCTCTTCAGCTATGTTTATGCTACTCTTAAAACTAACCATTGAGTTTACTTGTAATTATCTTAAGTAAATATGTTACTGAAATATATATACAGAAAAGTGTAAAAACTATAAGTAAACAGCTGAATGAATTTTCCCCAGGTGAGCCAAGCCATGTAACCACCATGTGAATCAGGAATTAGAACATCACCACAGCCCCCGCAGCATATGCCCTACCTCTGTCACCATCTATACCTTCTGATAAGTAACCAACATTCTGACCTCTATAACCATTTTTTAGTTTTTCCTATTTTTGTACTTTGCATAAGTAGAATTCAAATGTATAGATAAAAGTAAATCTAATCATCTGTCTCACTATCTATCTTTCTCCTTAAGTGTTTCCTATGTTGGCTTCCTAAGTTAGAACCTGTAAATTCCTCTTCTTTTTCTCCGTCCTCATTCCCTTATTTCATCAAGTCTCTAGCTATGGCATCAGTAGTCTAAACTTTTTTCAAATTTCTCTTTGACTCTTGGTTCCTACTGGCACTGATTTAGGAGATCATTAATATTTTTTAATCAATAGTGAGCACTCAAACTATCTCCCTGAGTACTATCTCTTCTACCTTAAACTTTATCCGTCCTTCTTTATTTTATTTATGTATTTATTACAAAAGAATCTCACTCTGTCACTTTTTTTTACAGTGCTCTGGTGTCATAGCTCACAGCAACCTCAAATCCTGGGCTAAAATAATCCCCCTGCCTCAGCCTCTAGAGTAGCTGAGATTCTAGATACCCACCACAACACCAAGATAATTTTTCTATTTCTTTTGTAACAGAGACCAGGTCTCGCTCTTGCTCAAGCTGATCTCCAACTCCTAAGTTTAGTAATCTGCCCACCTCAGCCTCCCAGGTACTGGGATTACAGGTGTGAGCCAACATGCTTGGCCCCTGCTACTTCTTTCATTGTTCTGAAATGCAACCTGTTCAGTTACTCCCTTGATTGCTTTGTTTTCAGGGAAAAAATTCCAATCATTTTAGTTTAAACACAAATCTTTTGAAGACCTGGTCATGGCAAGATTTCCCATGTTCACTGTGCTTACAAATCCTAGCATGCAGTGTACTCCAGCTATATGCAGTCTCCACAACATAAATACTCTCTCACACACCTCTAAGTCTTCATGCATGCTCTGATTTCTTCCCAGCATGCTTTTCTACCTCTTTGCCTAGCAAAGAGCCTATTCAACCTTTAAAACACAAAGTATTTTCACTATATACCCCTTTCACTCTCAGAGGCAGTTAGAAGCCACATGTGACATTTGTTTCAGTATAATCCTTAGATACTTCTATGCATCATTTACAGCATAGCATTCAATTATTTCTTGGCCTATCTCTCTGCTCAATAGATGGAATCTTTCCTATGCTTCTGTTTTCTCCGTGTGTAGAATAATATACATATATAACAAATGTTTGATTTGAATGAATGAATAGTAATAAAATTAAGAATAAAATAACTGAAAAATAACTAAAACTGATAATATTTACTAGGAGTGTCAAGGGAGGAAGTGATATGTCTTCACACACAAATAAGGTCATTAAACACATTTTTAAACAATAATTAGAATTTAGGCAAGCTGAAAATTAGGCAGAAATTGATCTTTTCATTTCTTACTAGAAGGAACCCTTTTGGGGGGAAGGTGTACCTGAAAAAATGTCAAACAACACTTAGAAAGATCTTTTCTTCAGAGTATTTCAGAAAATGAAATTGTTTCTTTGTATCTGGGACCCTCTCTCAGAAACTCAACTACCCAACTCAGGCCCTGGTTTGCAGATATATTTTGACACATGGGGAATCAGAAAGCAAGCATCGGCCTGGGCATTGAGCAGTTCACGTCTCTGCTGTTTGCAGTATTTGCAGTTTGTTCAGTTGTCTGTAAGTCCCCACTGCATCTTCTGTGTAACAGAGATAACATGCCCTTTTCCAGGTAGGTTAATGTGAGAATCAAATGAAATAATGTTTCTAAAATCCCTGGCACTTGGCAATGGGCCGGGAAATTTTAGTTCTCTTTTATGTTCCCCCCAATACATGCTCAGAATGCTTTCCTTTTTAGGTACTGACCATATATTGCAGGAGGCTAGGGAGGTGGTAGAGTGGAGGTTGAATGCTGTGTGTATGAACTGTGTAACACACTATATGGTGGAGAACATAACACCATCCAGGGCTGAGCATAAACAGTAAATCCAGCCATGTGTGGTGTGTTCTACTGACCTCTGAGACCTCTGGAAGCCCAGTGTGGCCTGGATTGCTGACACAGGCACAATGAAAACTCTGTTGCTCAGTCAAAACAGCGAGCTCGCGTCATCTGATTTTGCACAGACTCAGAACACCACACTTATTCCTTCTGATTTGTGTTTATACGCTATAAAGAGGAACAAATGTCTGAAAACAAAACCCACTTGCCATGTCAGCTAGTTTGAAGTTCCAGTCAAGGTTGCACATAAATAAACTTTTCTTGCCTGGATGGTCTCCATTTCTGGCACACAGAGACACTGTGCAAGCTCCTGGTATAGACACACCTATCTCTGACAGTGTGACGATGCAGAGACCCATAAAAGCAATGAAATGGCCATAATTCAGCTCATCAATGCAGCTCTTGCTGCTAGAGAATAAAAGTAAATTTGTTGAGACACTAAATATTTTTATCTGTATGGTACCACATACATTCAAGTGACAAATAACTTCTCAGGTACCTACCATGTGCTAGCACAGTGTTGCATACTACAGATTTTGTGGGGGACAACACAGATGAGCTGTGTGGTCACAAAGTTTAGTGTAGACTAGAATCTATCAATACCAATTGGAAGAATGTCCTCATTCATATAACTAGTGAGATGTGCAGAGAGCCCAAAGTGTATAGAAATTAATTAGTAAGATACATATTGAGCACTATGCAATCAGGTGCAGTAAAATTGTATCAGAATACAGAGAAAATATCAAAGATGTATTGACATAGATTTGCTATACATATAAACATAGGTTCTGAGGAGCTCTCCAGTGGGTAACCTGGAACACAAATGACTGTGAATAAGGACATCGGGAGCAGATGGAAGGGTCAGAGCCAGCGTGATACATCAAACGAGACAGACAGAGACAGCCTACCTTGCTAGTTTTCTGCTGGGCCTAACAAACTCCCACAAACCCAGTGTGAGTTATCTGACTCTGCCGCTTCCGTTATCCCAAGGCTGCAATCAGAGTGTCAGGTGGCTGCAGCTTCCCCTGAGGGCTCAGGTGTGGCTGCTGTAGGACTCAAGTACACTGTGACTTCACAGCTAACGCGAGAGTGTCTTTCTGGCACTTCACCTTTCAAGGCGCTCGCCTCACCCAGGATAATCTCCCTTGGACTAACTCCGAGTCAACTGACTCCTAATCTAATAGCAGGAGCCATACTCTGTCTTATTTACTAGCCTCGTTCACCCTCAAATGGAGACGCTAATCCCACCAGTGGGCAGGGATCGTGGAGGCCATCATGGAACTGTGCTTGAGAACAGACAGAAAACTGTCAACCGATGTTTCTTCCAAGGACGGAAGCCTTCACAGGCGCTGACCTCTATCCTACCTGTGCCTCTTCATCCTGCGTGGGGGAGACCAGCAGTGTGTAGGAGTTAGACTGCACGATTGGGCCACCCCAGTTCAAATCCAGGCTCTACTTATACCTGTGCAATCTCAGGTAAGTTGCTTAACATCTCTAATGGCAGGAACGATGAGCTCCCTCCGAAGATTTTTATTTTATCCCCCAAAGATAATATTGGGCTAATTGTGATTATTGAAACATAGTACAAGTGTGACCGTTTGGTAGATTTAATTATAGAGGAAATTTCTTAAGATGCTGGTTGTGGTCCTTTCACAACCTTGCTAATTAAGTAAAGGAGATCAAGCACTAGCTTGCATAGTAATAGCAAATATTGTGATTAGAATGAAAAAGTAATGACCTTACATTACTCTGGATCTAAAGATCACAAGGTATTCCAATGTTATTAGGCACTAATAGACTCTGATTCATTAAGTAAAACAATTAAGCCAATAAATACTAGAACCCTACTTCATTTTACTTTATTTTTTATTATTTTTGGGGGGGGTGACACTCTGACACCCAGGGTGGACTGTCATGGGGTCATCATAACTCACAGCAATCTCAAACTCTTGGGCTCAAGCAAGAGTTTACCTCAGCTTCCCGAGTAGCTGGGACTGCAGGCATCCACCACAACGCCCAGCTAGTTTTTCTATATTTAGTAGAGATAAGGGTCTCTCTGTCTAGCTCAGGCTGGTCTTGAACTCCTGAGCTCAAGCAGTCCATCTGCCTTAGTCTCCCAGAGTGCTGAGAGATAGGCAAGAGCCAACATGACCAGTCTAGAACCCTGCCTCTGATGAGCAGGTCTTCCGAGTAACCAAGCCAATGAAAAGGCTCTTTTCTTTTTACACAAAACCTTAATGTCATGAAGCAATGAGGATTATATTCCCTGCTTCTGACCTTGGCCAACAGGGGTAGCTGAGCCCTCGAACAGGCTGGTTCTACCTGAGTGGACACCTTGCTAGTTTGGAAGATGTATTTAAATCCCTGCTTAGTTCTTCATCTCCTCCAGTTAATGACATTAATATCAGCTCCCAGGAGGTACAATCTTCACCTCCATTGAGAAGCATAGGATTTCAAAGAGGATAACCTGGACTGTGAACATGTCCTGTCTTAGAGACAAAAGTGCTGTACTGGGCAGTTCTACAACTGGTGCTGCTGAATAAGAGTCTAACTTCAAATGCTCAGTGGGAATCGGTCTATGTGGGAATCTCATGGATAATTCAGCTAGACTGTTATTCTAATGCATAGAACCTGTGCAAACTCCAATATAGCAGCAGTTTCCATAAGTGTTAAAGCAAGTATGTATAGAGCATTGGCTCTCAAGCTTTGTTTCTCAGCCACAGATACTGGTGTTGTGGGGCTGATGTTAGGTGTAAGGTTAGGTGGGCTTGAAACCGTACTTTGAGAAATGCTGTTCTGAAAGATACATGTAGTTGGGTAAATTAAGTGGCTGTAATTGTCTAGGCAAAGGCCACCGAAGCCTGGATTACAATGATGATGGGGCTTGAAAGGGCAAGGCAGGTGTGTTTTTGTAACTTACTAGTTCAGGCTTTCCTTTTGAGGCAAAATTCTGTCACTAAGAACAGATATTGAGTTGAAAAATCTCTCAATCTCTTCCAGCTCTAAGAGGCTACATTTTATCATTTAGACATCAATTCAGAGTGTTCTATAATACAAGGTAATAGCATAATGCAGCCATATGGCACAATAACAACTGCCTTCACACAGATTTGCAGGATTACTTTTATCTACGATCAGTTGACAAAAAGAAAAGTCATTAGACTCATCCAGAGACTTCTCAGCTTTCGTAATAGCAAAAAATTACAAATGCTTACGAAGTAACTATAATGACAAAAAATAAGAAATTAGTTTATTTTGAAAGGAAAGTATTTTTATTCAACTAGGATAGAATTAAAAAGGTTCTAAGCTATCTCACTATTATTTTCTTTAGCAGAAACATTTTTACCTGGAGAAGGCTAGAAAGTTTAGATTGCAGAAAAAAATAAAAGCAGGATCTAATTAACTCAGGTTCCTTCCTGTGTTGAGGAGCACGTGAAAGCTCCAGAGTACACACTCCTTCCTCCTAAGTCTGAATTGGATGTTAACGTCCACAGGACGGCTCTTTTCTCCTAGCAGGTACAGCTGCTCTGTTTCTCAGAGACCCAAATGTTCCAGCATGTGACCCAGGCTGGTTCCAGAGGTTCAGGGACCTTCTGTCAGCCTGTCGGGAAGCAGTCCCTTCTGACGCTGCTGGCATATCAGTGGCTGGCAATGCCACGTGAACAGGGGGACATGCGGCAGGTGAATCCAAGGACCCAGGCTCTTGACTCAGTACCATTGAACTGTGACCTAGTTGGGTAGGCTTCCTAAACCTCACTTTCTCCAACTGCAGATTAAATTAGTTAGGTTAGATGAGAGTTCCATCTCTGCCCTGTCATTATTCTTCCATTCCAAGCTAAAGTTTAAATGTTGGCAATCAGAATAGTAAAGAATCAGAGTATATATACAAATAGGAGAATAAAATCCCCAAATTCCTGGATGACCTTGTCTGTGCCTGCCCAGTCAGCCCATTTCTAGACATTTTTCTTGTTCAATATGCTCTCCATAATCCCAGTTTTTTTTTTCCCCCCGTCTTTTCATTTGCTGTTTCCTCCTCTTGGAAGATTCTTGCACAGTCCTCGGCCTGGCTATCCTTCCTGTCTCAACATAAATACATTTTCTCAGGGATGCCCTTTTTTCCTTTCCCCAATCTAAATTAGGTACCCAGTAAATATTCCTTTCTGTAACATTTTGTTCTTTCCCTTTACACCATCATGGAAGATTTTTATTTATATTTAGCTGTGCTTTCTTTGTTAAATGTGCTTTTTCTTCGAGAAGACTGTAAACTCCCTCAAAATCAGGATGGTGCCCACTATATTCAGCCCTGGGGATAGTGCACAGGACCTGAAACAGAGTGAAACATCACTAACAGCTGAGACGTGAATGAATGGCTTAGTAACTGCAATTCCTTCTCCCACTCCATCAGAGGAAACAAAGTGTCCCTGCCCCCTTTGATGAATGACAAACATACCTATTTGTCTTTTATCTCTGGCCCTATATGTGCTCTAGGTCCTCCCCTCCTCTCATCTAGTCCCCTCTGTCCATGCCTTTACCTCCCTGTAATTTATACATAGCAGGTTTCCCTTTTTCCTTGAACCCTCGGGGATTAGCAAAGGAGATGTGCTCCTATTATGCTCTGCTTGTGTATTCTGTAAATAAATAATATTCCATGTTGTTTCAGAAGGAAATAGAAAATTTGCTACTATAACAAATGATCACAAACTTGGCAGCTTAAACAACACAAAATTATTATCGTATAGTCCTGGAAGACAGAAGTCCAAAATGGATTGGGTTAACATCAAGTCCTGTGTTGCTTCTGAGGCTCTTGAGTAGCGGTTCTCAGCCTGTGGGTCATGATCCACAGGAACTGTGTTAAAGTTCTTGGCATTAGAAAGGTTGAGAACCACTGCTCTAGGGAGTAATCTCTTCCCTTTACTCCTTGGCTTGTGGCTTTCTCCTCCATCTTCAAAGCCAGGTGAGACAGGTTGAGAATTCACATTAAATCATTCTTTCCTCCTATAGTTGCATCCCATATAAGGAGACACTCACAGATTCTGGGAATTAGGGCATGGGCTTCTTTTTATTTTTACATGCCACATCCGTACTTGCTCCCAATTTACCTTCCAGCACACAATATTCATACCTGACTGAATCTTCCCAAGCCTTATTTCCCCTCCACTTTCTCCTCACCACAAGACTTTCACTAGAATGTTAATCTCCCATGAAAGAGCCTGTGCAATAGTCACTTCATGGTAGTTGTGCCCCACAGCCAGGAGGTGTGCCATCTATCCTTACATTGTGCTTATTAAGTGGGAGCACGCCAATACCTTCCCTCCTCCCCTTGAATTAAATTGAGTTTCTTTCCTGTAGGGTGTCAGTTCATCTACTGGCTTCATATTAGTACTGAGTACATTGGATACTTGCTTTCCCATTCTTGTGATACTTTACTAAGACTAATGTTCTTCAACTCCATCCAGGTAAATACAAAAGATGTAAAGTCTCCATCTTTTTTGTGGTTGAATAGTATTCCATTGTATGCCACAGTTATATACCACAGTTTCTTAATCCATTCCTGGGTTGATGGCCACTTGGGTTTTTCCCTCATTTCGGTGATTGTAAATTGAACTCTGATCAACAATCCAGTGCAAATGTCCGTATGATAAAATGATTATTTTTCTTCTGGGTAGATGCCTAGTAAAGGGTTTGTGGGATCAAATGAAGAGTCTATTTTGAGTTCGTTGAGGATTCTCTGTACTTCTTTCCAAAGAACTGTATTAGTTGCAATCTCACCAGCAGTGTAAATGTGTTCTCTTCTCTCCACATCTGTGCCAGCAGCCTCAGGAAGTAAGATTTTTAAGGAAAGAATGAACCTAGCACACCCTACATTCAATATCCACATTTAATATGACTTTTTTGAGTACTTATTATAATGTTACATGGCAAAAATAATATTATGTAGTATAGTCATGTTTACAGCTTTTCTGAAATTCTATTATTCCCTGATTATCAAGAATGTAGTGAACAAAAATTCACATTTGACCTTATCATTTATCTTCACTGCAACCTTGCTAGAAAAATTTTAGCAGACATTTAACAGATCTACAGACTTTCCATAGTCACCTAATGTCTAACATCTATTAAAGGGTGGAACCAGGAATTGAAACAATTTGATACAACAATCAAGCTTTTCCCACTACTCCAAATAACCAAATGTATTTATGTGGTTTCCTTTTGTTAATTTTGTCATGTAAAACCACTGCAGCTTCCAGGTGGCAGAAGCTCTCCACTCAGCAGATTGAGTCCTAATTACCGCCTATTGTGCGTTGACACTCTTCCTCTGAAGACCCAGAAAAAGGCTTCTGAGAGATGCAAAACCTATCTATACATGGAAAAATGGGTATTTTTTTAATAGCAAAATGAATCTTGCATGTTAGCAAAATTTATTTTTCTTGCAAAATGAGGATGAAAGGAAGGCAGAAGAGAGAAAACGTATCCAGTTGGATCTGAACATCAGTTTAGAGTTAGGAAGAAAAACCTTTCCTCCACCTCCAAAGTAAGACACCTCTAAAGTATAACATGTAGAGTGGTTAGCTGAGTAGGCAGGAGAGCTCAATCCCAGGTCAAACAACTGCAGAATCTATTTAGAAATGAGATCTTCATAGTCTCAGAAATGACTGCTGAAGATCAGCCTCCACAGGCTGACAGAGGACTTAACTAACTAAGGCAATGTCAGGTAATCCCACTCTTCCTTTGAAAGACAGGGGTGAATTAACTTCAAATACAAAGTTTTCCAAAACTATTCATTCTAACTATTCCCTCAAGCAGTTATTAAAATATAAACCAACATGCAAGTTAAAATGAACAGGTGCCAGGCAGCACCTGTGGCTCAGTGAGTAGGGAGCTGGCCCCATATACTGAGAGTGGCTGGTTTGAACCAGGCCCCAGCCAAACTGCAACAAAAAAATAGCCAGGTGTGGCGGGAGCCTGTAGTCCCAGCTACTTGGGAGACTGAGGCAAGAGAATCACCTAAGCGCAAGAGCTGGAGGTGGCTGTGAGCTGTGACTCCATGGCACTCTACCACGAGTGACAAAGTGAGAATCTGTCTATAAAAAAAAAAAAAAAAAAAAAAAGCATCAAGAAACCAGTTCAAAATACAATTGAAAAGCTAGAGATCTTTAGGCAATTCAACAAAGAATTATAAAGATAAGATTGCAGCATTGCATACAAAACCAGTTGTAATGCCAGGGTTCTAATTTGGACAGATTTCAGAGAAACTCAAGCATGGAGGGCAGGTGCAAAATGCTTTATTCAGTTCACGAGGACCTGGTGAGCTACTTGGGAGAGTCCACTTTATTACGTCTTCAGTCACATTTGAACTGGGATGCGTTTGAATAGCTGGGGCCTCTCAGTTCTGGGCTATGCATGCAGACCCCAATCACCCCCCATAATCTCAGGCTGATAGATCTGACCCATTGGCTCTTTGAAATTCACCTGACTCTATGAATGTACTTCTGCTGATAATGTCATAAAGCATGGACGTTGCCTACTGCTCTAAATCCAAGAGTCTCTGGAAGGTGGAAGAGATCTGCCACTAATTCTCACTTTCTCTGCTCTGGGTGAGCCTCTGCCTCAGTCAGCCGGGGAGGGGATGCTGCCTATGGCCAGTGTTCCACAGCTGCTTCTTTTTCATGACTGAAATGCAGCAGTTGTTAATCTCATGTTGCTGATTGCTTTGATTGACTTATAGAGCACTGAAATGATTGTTCTTATCAATTTTGCCCAAGTTTGCTTTGTGGAGAAGTAGTTTGCTGGTCTTTCTTGCTAAACCATAATCCAAGGTTTATTATTAAGCTTTGTTAGGATAAATCAGGGCTCTCTTTTGTCTAGAGCTAATTTATGCCCAGTATTAATGCAATACTTTTCTTTTTATTGGGATATAAGTCATATAAAATTTCTTATTTAAGGTCTATGATTCTCTGTTTTTTGTACATTCACAGTCTTATATAACCAACACTCCTGCCTCAATAAAAAAATTAAAAAAAATCATTATTCCTGGGGTTGTGGGGTCCTGGTTCTCTGAACTCAGTTGACCTGGTGTAATTACTCAGCTGACCAAGAAAGTTCAACAGAGGCACTGCAGGAATTGAAAGCAAAAGTGGGTAGGAACTGGAAGTGAAACTGGAGTAGCACAATGCAAAAGTAAACTGAGCAAGCTTTAGTGAAATAGGAGAAAGCTTAGGACACTTCCAAAGAGAGGTAGCAGTGGGTCCCTCTCAGGAGCAAGAAAGGGGAGAGAGAGACGGACACACCAAGGCCGTACATACATACCTTCATTCTCTCTGTTTGAAATTGCTGTAACTCTTCCATTGGTGTCTCTGCACCCCGAGCATTATCGTTATTTTTCTATTGGCCATTGATTATCTTTTCCTATTGGTTGTTGGTTACCTAGGTTGCCTCAGACCCTTATGCTTGGCCATCTTTTACTGGGAATTGTTGAACGGTGAATGTTCCCGTGGTCCTTCCAAACTTCATTGTTTAGCAGGCCACATTTTCTTCCCATTCCTTTTGAATTCCTTTCATTCATGTCCTTTCTCATTTCCAAAAAAAAAAAAAAAAGGCACAGAGTATTGCTCTTGTCCTTATTTCTGGCCCCAGGAGAACCATTTCTGGAACCAATCTATCATATCTGGATAGATTTGATTGTTTTAGATACATCCTATAAATAGAGTCATAGACTAGGTGGCCTTTTATGCTTAGCTTTCACATACTATTAGGTTCAAAGTTCATCCACATGGCAGCATGAATGAGGATTGTATCCTTTTTATGGCTGACTAGCATTCCATTACATGTTTATACCACACTTTGAGTATCAGTTCATCAGGTGATGAACATCTGGGTTGTTTGTACTTTTTTTGTCTGTTATGAAATAAATATGTACAAGTTTTAATATGAATAAATATTATCAGTTTTCTTAAGCAAACCTAGAAATTGAAAAGTTGAGTCCTATAAACTCTTCTGAGGTAAGCAACAGAACTGGTATCATTTCCATCAGATAGCAGGTCAGTTGGAGGCCTTCTTCACTGGAGGTCTTTCTGGTGTATTCTTAACCTGTCTGAACTGCAGATACTATTCTATCCCTTGTCTTTCAGTGTTTTTCCCCCCCAAACACAGGACATTAGGTAATTTCTAAAGACATGAGGGGTCCCCTATGCACATTGCCATTCCTATCAGTATGTGTAAAGACCTTCCTTTTGGTGCACAGCTCTACAAACTTGAACTTTTAGGCCTAATATCTAGTCTCTTTCATTTATACTTAACAGGAAGTTAAGCTTTGAGTTCCTCTGCTGTGTACTTTCTCCTGGGCTCTGCTTCCAGCCTATAATTTGGGGAAAACATAGGGCTCACCTTTTTTTAATCTGTGTTCTTATTTTAGGAATCATTATCACTTACTGTCTGCAGGTAAGAAGTAGAAATCTCTGAGTTTTATAAATTATATTTCAAAGAGTAGATTGAAGCTCAAAAAATGTACTCATCATTTATCATATCCTATTGATAACCAAAAGTACAAATGTTTCAAGAAATGTTGAAATTTAACAATATACAGGATTCTCTTCATGCCTTCAAGTAGTTCCAACCGAGAGAAATACAAAAAGCTTAAACCTTAAGCTTGGACCTTAAGGAGGGGTCTTTAACACCAAAAACGATTACTTTTTTTCCAGGCCATTATTCTTCACTTTTCCTTTTCCATTCTCTCAAATATATCTAAAGAATAGTATATGTTTTTTGTGAATACTGGTGGTTAATCGTGATTTTTGAATAGCTGAGAAAAAATGATTTCTCTCCTCCCAGTTAGAGAGGGAGTGTTTCTTGAAATCAATGGAATCAAGAATCAATTTATTTCAGAAAAACCTGTTCATGCAATTTTGAAATGCTCCTTACCCAAATGAGTACAGTGCTCCCTCCCACCCATGGACACTCATAAGAATGCAAAGAATCATTGCTTTCTGGCATAACTAGCATCTCAGTGGTGTAACTTATAAGCAATCACAAGCCCCATGTACTGTGTAAAATGGAATAGCATATATAGGAATAGGGTATTATGATGAAGGCTGTTTTTTGGAGAGAGGAGTAGGGTGTAACTATGAAGTGGTTTTTTTTTTTTTTTTTTGAGAGGTAGATTTGTCCTTTCTCTTGATTGTGATGATGGTAGCATTTATAGGTTAAAATTCACAGACTACGTGTAGTCTACCAAAAATGAGTACACAAATAAGAGTAAATTTAATTTTATAATAACTGGAAAAATAAAAAATAATTTAAGGGAGCACAATAAGCTCTTCTAGAAAATTCTATTCCTAAGCAGCCTTATTATTATACATCCACCAACACAAAATCTTTAATAAATTAGAGGGACATACAATAATCACCAATGAACAAAACCCCTTTTTCTATCAGTTTCAGAATGTATTCATTCTGCCAGATACATTTTTCAGAAAGAGTGCTAGATTCAATACTATGTTCAGACTAAACACGTCTTTTTTAGCATATATTAATTTGAATGACATAACTTCCTGATGTCTAGTTTAGACGGCTCATGTAGTTCATCATGAAGGTATTCAAACTATAAATAGATGATTATTTTCAGATTAGTTTTACTTATCACTGAGAATGTAAAGTTAAATGCCTATTTATGATTTTTAGGACAATATATGGATATAGAGCTATAACAAAGGTGATTCAGTAATTCGTCCTGAACAAAAACAAAGATACTTCCTATCTTTCTTGAAAAGTCATATTATCATTGTTCAATGTCTTTAAAAAGCCTGAGCCCAGCAGATATATTTGACATGCTGCTGGCCTTCCCTTTAAAGGAGCCACAGCAGGGTTGTAACTGAAAATGATTCCTCATAATGGCCTTGCAGTTCCTGTATTGTTTTCCAAATTTTATTAACATTCTATCCATATAATCTTGTAGTTAGCTAAGCTTTTTGAGTATTATTATCTGTCAGTCATTTCGTAGATCTATTTCTTTGGGTTTCATTGTTGGAACTTTATTATTAGGTTCTTTCAGAAGAGATGTGATCCCCTGATTCTTTGTAATTCTTTTGTTCTTGCATTGTTGTTTGTGTATTTGAGGAGACTGCCTTCTTTTCTGGCCTTTATAGAGCTTCACTATTAAATCTAATCCTTGCTTCTGGAAGGGACAGCTTCATGCGGGTAGAAGTTCTGTGAGTTCTTTAGTTGGCTGGGCCACAGCCTTTGCTCCTACGTGGGCAGAGCTTCTGATTGGGCTTCAGTGTCCAAGGAGACCACTGGCTGAGCTGTGCTATCACATGGAGCTGCTGGTGAGGTACTGTGATAACTTTTGTCCGGACCAATCATCGGATGTATTCTCTGACTGGATAATTCTGCTATTTGGGATCTGCAATTGGGAAGGGCTGCAGGCTGGGCTACAAAGTTAAGCAGAGCCATTGCCTGGGGCAGGTGGAACCAGACATTCTACTCCTTGGAAATACAGAATTGAGAATTGCCTTCCTGTAAGGGTGAAGCCTCAGGGTGGGCTTTTGGATGATGTGAGGGATTGTTGGACCTTTACATTTCTTCAAAATCCACAGGAGTGGAAGCCTCCCTGCCTAGGAGAGTTTTGGAGGCTTTTTCAGCTGAGTGAACCCCTTGCTTGAGTTCCCATGTCAAACCTGTCTAGCACTTTTGCTTCTCTGAATGTTTGGGGGTGGAGGTCTCCCTGGGAAGGGTTATTAAGAAGGATTTTTGGGTGAATGAAGCTGCTGCTTGAGGTCTAGTGCCTTTGCAGGGTAGGGTGTGTGTCTGTCATCCTGGGCAGGGCCACTGGAGTTGGTTCTGAGACAGGGCACGAACAATAGTGATTTAGGAACTCAAGACAGTTTGAACTGCTCACTGTGCTACTGAAGCAGTCAGTTCAGCTTCCTTTATCGGAGGTTGGCCGATAAATGTGATCATGCCCTACAGCCAGCAGAAACACAGAGGTACAACCAAGGCCCACATACTGTCTCCTATGACCTCTGCATCCTTTGTTTATACCTGTCCCTGGGCAGTCTAGTCATGCCATTTTCCTCTAGTGTTTTCCATGAAGTGAGACCAGATTATCCTTCCTGGGAAGGATCTCAGACTGATGACTGCCTCTGGTTCTCTTTTCCTCTATAGAAACCATGACTCCAGGAAAATCCTCTCTGTCTGGGGTTGTGGCAGCATGGTGGAAAAGGAGTGATGTGGTATAAGTGAGACTATTCTTTTTACCCTTCTGATTTGAATTTCATTAAGTTGTGCAGAATACATGTCTAAAGCTTGTTTTTCAATTATAAGGGTTCTGGTCTCTGGACAGTTGCTAGCTGAACTTTATGTGAGAGTGGGGCTGAGGCATGAAACGTTCTATTTTGCCATTTTTCTGATGTCATCCTAATAAGTTTTTTAAAGAGATAATGCTTTGACTTGTAGTGTAAAAACACTCTCTGGATGGTCAGGTTTCCGAGTCTAAGGTTACTCTGTGGTCTTATCAATGTACATGCAATTCAGAAATCATCTTGAAATTAGCTCCTCTCCTTTCTCAAGGTCAGGTAAGGAGCCAATCATAAAAAATACCTCCTAAAAACAGGAAAACAATTAATGGGAAATATTTGTTGGACACTATGATGAATTGGAGGGAATACTGGGCTGAAAATTGAAAGAATAAATTTAACTTCTACTCTTCAATTTATAGCATGTAGTTTTTTCTGAATTACATTTCCATCTGTAAAATGGAAAATAAATATTATATAGGATTATTGTGAAGATTAAATAATTTTCTAAAAATTGGCCTGAAAGCATAAATAAAACATTTTTCCTATTAGAATTAGATTGTTAAGATGTAATGTATCCTAGTGTTATGGTACTTAGTAAGTAAACAATTACTATTGCATGAAATATAAGAATACATTTAGCCAATCTATCCTCAGAAAGCCTGTAACTTCAAAACAAACTGCTTGCTTTTAAATACTATTTAAGTTGTGCCCCCAAATCAATATTGTTACTTATTTGGTTTTCTTTGATCAATTCTTGGCCACATTCAAAGTTTTGCAGGGTACAAGTACAGGTTTCACATTTACACCTCTGGAGGAATTCATTGGTTTCTGTGTTGCTTGGTCATTAACTCTTTAATTATCTTATATAAGTTTTTTTTCTTTGTCTTCGCTTTTGCAACAGAATGTTACTGTCACCAAAGCAATGGCATCATAATACCTCACTGCAGCCCCCAGGCCCTAGGCTCAGGCAGTCCTCCTTCATTAGTTGCTCAGTTGCTCCAATGGCTGAGACTACAAGCTCATGCCTCCATGCCTGGCTAATTTTCCTTATTCTTTTCCCTTTTTCTTTCCTTTTTTTTAAGATAAAGGTTCTTTCTGTGTTTCCTAGGCTGATCTCAAGCTCCTGGCCTCAAGTAAATCTTTGCCTCAGCCTCCCTAAGTGCTGAGATTATGGGCATGAGTCACCACCACCAGTTTTCTTGGCCTTATAAAATATCTCTCTTAATTTTTTGTATATCCAGTGTCTACTATCTTTTTTTTTTTTTTTAATCGAGACAGTCTCACTTTATCACCCTCGGTAGAGTGCTGTGGTGTTATAGCTCACAGCAACCTCCATTCTTGGGCTCAAGCAATTCACTTGCTTCAGCCTCCCTAGTAGCTGGGACTACGGGCACCTGCCACAATGCCCGGCTACTGTTTTTTGTTTGTTTCTTTGTTTAGCAGGCCCAGGCTGGGTTCAAACCCACTAGCCCTAGAGCTTGTGGCTGACACCCTAACCACCGAAGTACAGGAGCCCAACCCAGTGTCTACTGTCTTTAATTCAAATAAAAATTGCTGAGGCTTAGTCTTGAAAATCAGGAGTCTTTTTATCTATCATACACAATTAATAAGAAATTTTATCTTCATCTCAGAATGTCAATATTCATATATCTTATACAACAGACATTCTACGAGAATTCCATGATCTAGGCACCAGCAGATCTGGTGTCTGGTGAGGTCTGACTTTCTGCTCCCAAGATGGCACATCTTGTTGCATGTTTCTCACTTGGCAAAAGGACCAGAAAGGCAAAGAGGGAAGACAGAACAGGCTTCCTCAACCCTTTCTATAAGGATACTAACTCCACTTATGAGGGCAGAGTCCTCATAATCTAATAACCACCAAAAGACCCCACCTTTTCATACTGTGGCATTGTGTATTCAGTTTCAGTGTGAATTTTGGAAAGGTATATACTCAACAATTTAAGCTTTTCTTTCTCTCTCCCTTTTTTTCATTTATCATACTGTCTTTTTTATTTTTTCAGGGTGTAAGCATGTGTATTTGATCATTTTCTTAGATTAAAAATGCTTTCCATAATAGGCATGAAAATAAAGTGAGATCTTTAACTAGCTTATTAATAGCTAGTTTATATTTTGTCACATGACTTTGCAGAAATAGCATGAATTTGGAAGCCAGACAGTTTTTCATCAAATATCAGTTCTACCCCTTTTAAGCTTGTTTCCAAGTCTGCCTCCTTATATGAGAAACAGGTACCAAATTATGTGTACCACAAAGTGTTTTGGAGAGTGAAAAATTATGACAGGTGATGTGATTATTAAAGAAACAGGCAAGGATAAATTGCTCAATGAGTGGTAGTTATGAAAATTGTCAACATCTGGGAGAGGTACAACACTTCTTCAATAGAACACATGTTGTGGTTTTTGGTTCACTGCATCTGGTCACAACATGGATAAGTCTTACTTCAGCAGCTCTCTGGAGATCTGAAATGGCACACCATTAAGAGACTAAGTGAGGAATGATTATGCTGGCAGACACACATATAATACCACTTCACAGGACATCATATTGCACCTGCTTCTTTTATACCCGCTATAATACGTAGAGACAGGTTGTGATTCAGAGGAGGGCACACAGTTCCAGTTAAGACCACTGCTTGCTAACAGATAACTTGATAATCCTTTCCTCATCTCTGGAATTCCACATAAATTATTAAGGGATTGAAAATGGAGGGAAATTTGAAGACCTCTCAACTTATCTCTCAAAAAGCAACTCAGCAAAGTATTGGCTTAACAGACCTGACAAGGCCTCATTTTCCAGGGCAAGGGGGCCTGAACAAAGCTGGGAAGCAACATTTAATTATCACTTAGAAGCACTTTGGCGGCTGGATATTTGAATCATGAGAGACGACCTCTTCAGATGTGAAATCTCTGTTTCTGAGACGTCACTATCCCAAGTGAAAAGCTGTCATCTTCCTGTGGTCATGGGGCTTTCCCTAACATGTAGGCACTGTTGCCAGGAAGAAATCCAGACCCAGCCATGGTACTAGTCGGTTCAGAACCTCAGAAAGGATCTCAACTGACAGCCCGCCCAGGAACAGAGCTGTCCTCCCATAGAAAAAAATTAAAGTTCACAATCCAAACAATTCTAAAAACATTTGTTATTTTATAATCCCATCCTACTTGACCTTTTTGTTCAGCATAGTAATTAGAAATGGAAACAGGGATGTAATGGTTAGAACATATTAAATATAGATCTGTTATCAACTTAAAGAATATTTTAGATTATTTAATGACATTGGACAAAATTGTTAACTTAAGATTGGTAAAAAGAAAAAAACTCCAAGTAGTTCATTTAATCTAATCCTAATTTAGAAAAAAATTCAAAGTCATCAGCAAAAGCTTGAAAATATAATAAAAATTTAATAATATTAAGACAGACGGACCCTAAATATAGGAGGCAAAAGTGAATGATAATTAGACAAAGGTACAGAGAGATGTGCATATTGAGATGACCTGCCTTGGTAACTGATTTTTCCATTTCCTGGTCTCAGTCCTGTAAAACCAGATATACATTTTATAGCTTTCAAGATCTGCATTTTTATTATTTTAATATGTATGTGTTTTATATGATATCTCTCTATATTTTCCCAAGAGGAAAAAACAACAAATGCTATTCTAAAAATCCAATGAAATCCATAGAAAGTCCTATAGCATCCCAGAGTTTGAAGATAAATATATTTTAAGTGCTATTCCAACTGCATAGTGTTCTATTCCTTTCCATTTGTACAAAAATTACTCTTTGGTGTTATCATGTCCCTGGATCAGCACATGCCAAACTAAACTGAGAAGTGCCAGAGATTAACTGGAGGAAGGAAACACTTGTGAAAGTTGTAGAACCCAGGCAGGAATCGGGCAGGGAGACCTCTGGTCTGAGTTTGGACACCTGGAAAGAAGAGGACAGGAAGGAGTGTCAGGTGTGAGGAGTTTCAATGGTAGGTAGCACAATTCTGAGGATATTTCAGCTGATGGAGGGATCAAGTCCATGTGGCTGGTTAGAGGAAGCCCCCTACTATAGGCTAGTTCCCTGCCTGCCATGCTCAATCAATGGCTGGGAACAGCAGCAGAGAGGCGTGGCTCCCCTGAAGACTCACAGGCGGATTGAGGACAGGGTTGTAGTCCACTATGTTCTCACCAGGATCATGGGCAACACATTTCCATGACCTCCATAGGCTTACTAAGAGACTAACCTTCATATCACTTTCAAAGATGCTCAGAAATATTTTTTTCCTCCAAATATGACCTCTCTCCTGAAGCTTCTCTATTACCTGTATGCACAGAAACTGTCTTTCCCTTAAAATTATCAGAGAAGAAAAAATGTTAGTATGTGTCTTTCATCTGTGAATTTGCAATGGAAAGGGTCTTGAGAGTGAGAGACCTGAGGCTTATCCTAGTTTTGCCACCTGGCTACAGGTTAAATAACTCCTGTAAACTCTCACCCTGTCTGCTCAAGAAAAGACCTTGCGGGAACAGCATGGTGGAAACTTTCAAGCATAGTTTCTCAGGGAAGAGAGACCTTTGCGGAAGCTCCCCACACATGCAGCTGTGCTTCTGCCATGATCCTAAATGCTGAAAGCATCTGGGGAGAAGCTTGATCCACTCTGTGCCAAAGAGAGTACTTTTCCCAGCAATTGGGGATTAGGTTACACAAGTCAGAGTCTAATAACATTTGAAATTGGAAGAAAAGCAAGTTGGTAATCAAAGTTGTCACTGTAGGATGGTCAACTTTCATCACGTGCATATCAAATCCAAGGGACAAAAAGAAAACAGACTGAACCAGAATACAGGAGGCAAAAGTGAGCGATAATTAGACAGACACAGGGAGATGTGTGTATTGAGATGACTGGTCTTGGTAACTCATTTTCCCATTTCCTGGTATCAGTCCTGTAAAACCAGAAATACACTTTACCCTTAGGTCCCAGGAATTATTTCCTAATAAATTCTCTTCTATACATAAGTTAGTTTAAGTGGATTTCTGTTGCTTTTTACTAGAGGAGCATTTAATCAAGCAGACAGCGTCCTGACTAATAGATGCTTTTCTGAATAAATGCTTTTACTTTAACCTTAGCTTTCATGCAGTCAGCTATTTTCTGAAACCCATTTTTCTTAAACTTTTATTTAGCTCATTCCGGTGATATTAAAGTAACTGATTACAACAAAAAGTTAGGAGACATGACCAGGACTCCTATGCACATATCCCTTAACAAAGACAAGCTTAAGGCAGAAGAAAAGAAAAATTTAATCATACACCTGAGGGTGCATCGTGAGCTAATGAATTTCAGAGTCTTGCCAAAAACTCACCAGCCTTCGTTTTCCTTGCACAGTATTAGCATAAAAATTAGTTGAAGAATTCAACTTCAGAAACGATCTAAGCAGTATAAAGGCATCCTCTATTCAGCCAGGTAATTTAATTGGATGATGTTTTTAAAATATAACATTGCTTACCAAATTTTGCCCTCTTTAACTTTTAAGAAATGCCAACATAGTTTTGATGACAACGTGAGCCTTGTCATTATAAATGACCATAATTAGGTTGATGCAGTATTAAAAGTGCTGTCAATACAGCAGGACCAAAGGAGTCAGCAAGCCAGTGAGTGAACTTGCATCCTTCACACATAAAACTCTCTACTATCCCCAAATTAGCAGAAGGTGATCTCGGTGTTGTTTATTAGCAATGGAGAGAATTCTAACTGGAAGCATCCTTTGCCAGAGTTTGCAAGGATTAGGCAGTTAATTGCTGACCACAGAAAACATACTTTGTCCATACAGACTAATTTTCCAATGCAATCCCATTTCCCACTCTGGTGAATGTCTTCATCCTGCATCAAGGTGTGAGGAAACCTTCCCTTTTAATGAGGTGTGTTGTCTATTAAAGAAGTCACCACGCATTCATTCAGTTAGAAATAAATTTTTCAAAACAACTTGTTCTTTTGTTGTAGCTCTCATCGCAGTTTGCCTCATATTTTAGTTAATTGTATGTTTCTCCTTGATTATGTGCTTTTAAAAGAAACTTTTTCTATGTCTTAATCTTTGTTGTACCTGCCACAGAATCTACCTATACTTGTACATCGTAGACAATAAATTTGTTAAAAAGAAATTAAATAGTAAGCAACTAATGAAATTGATAGCCTTTTAAGAGAGGAACTAAAATACTTGACTTTTTGGAGGTCAAGGCTCAGAAGACTGTTGCAATTAACAGAAATGAGGTTCAGCATAACCCTCTGGATATGTCTAGACTTACTCGTTAAAATAACAGAAATTTTGAAAATATTAGAGCAAAGACTATGCACAATGATAAGGTTATGAAGTTCATGATGGGCTATAAAATGAGTAAAAGTTTCCTCACATTAAATATGACTTTAAGTATACTAATTAATGAAAGCATTTCATATGAGAATCGGCCTTGGTCTCCAGACAAGGTGGATTATATCTCAAAGATACTGCTTAAAAAGGAGAGATCTGTTTAAATGTCACAGGAGAGGAGGAGAAGAAGTTATATCACATCATTAATAGCCTTTAATGCTCAGAATCTGATTACAGTAATTATAGCCTGATAATTCAGAGAATGAAGAATATTTCATTTTTAGAGTTACATTAGACATGAAATAATGCTCATCATCCTTAATGATCAGAGAAATGCAAATCAAAACTACATTGAGATATCTAACTCCAGTAAGATTAGCCCACATCACAAAATCCCAAAACCAGAGATGTTGGCACGGATGTGGAGAAAAGAGAACACTTTTGCACTGCTGGTGGGAATGCAAACTAATACATTTCTTTTGGAAAGATGTTTGGAGATCACTTAGGGATCTAAAAATAGACCTGCCATTTGGTCATGCAAGCAAAAATCACTTTATAACAAAGATAGTTGCACCAGAATGTTTATTGCAACCCAATTCATAATTGCTAAGTCATGGAAGAAGCCCAAGAGCCCATCGACCCATGAATGGATTAATAAATTGTGGTACATGTACACCATGGAATAGTATGCAGCCTTAAAGAAAGATAGAGACTTTACCTCTTTTTATGTTTACATGGATGGAGCTGGAACATATTCTTCTTAGCAAAGTATCTCAAGAATGGAAGAAAAAGTATCCAATGTACTCAGCCCTACTATGAAACCAATTTATAAGCACCCACAATTCCATATGAAAGCTATAACCCAACTATAGCCCAAGATGAAGGGGAAAGACGGGGGGAGGCTTGATGGAGGGAGAGTAATTGGTGGGACCACACTTATGGGGCATTTTATAAGGGTAAATGTTAAATCTACTAAGTGTAGAATATAAATGTCTTAACACAATAACTAAGAAAATGTGAAGGCTATGTTAATCAGTTTGATGAAAGTATGAAAGTACATAAAACCAGTACGTTGTACGACATAATTCCATTAATGTACACAACTATGATTTAATACAAAAAAAAGAAAGATACAAATTCTATATAAAATATTGAGTAGAAATGTTTGATAATATTAAAATATCCTGATATTTACTAAGAGAGGATGCTTAATGGGAACAAATTTCCTTTTTTTCAATGTGAAATACTTTAGTTATACTTGTTAATTATCATAAAAATTAAAGTTACAAATGTGGTATTGTATATAGAAAGTTTCAAAAAACTACAAAGTAAGAAAACAAAGCTGTCATCCCCATAATCTACAAATAACTATTATATGTATTTTCTGAATTTCCTTTAATATGTTTTCTCAATGTGTATATAAATCTTATGTAATTTATAATATCCTATAAGTAGTTATATAGCCTGTATTTTAACTTAAAATTTTAATGTGAAACATTTTTCAAGACACTGAAAAATGTTTCACATTGTATTTCAATGACTTTTTGACATTCTATTAAGTAGATATGCTACATATTCATAACAATTCCTTTAGAATTTAGCATTTGAGGCTCGGTACCTGTGGCTCAATGGGCTAGAGCACCAGCCATGTACACCTGAGCTGGCGAGTTGAATCCATCCCGGGCCTGCCAAACAACAATGACAGCTGCAACCAAAAAATGGCTGGGCGTTGTGGCGGGCACCTGTAGTCCCAGCTACTTGGGAGGCAGAGGCAAGAGACTCGCTTGAGCCCAGGAATTGGAGGTTGCTGTGAGCTGTGATGCCACAGCACTCTATCCGGGGTGACAGTTTGAGGCTCTGTCTCAAAAAAAAAAAAGAATTTAGCATTTGAGTTTTTTCCCAACTTTTATTATAAAATATTCTTTTATATAGCATTATCCTCATAAATTTTGTTTGC